>JAEQML010075379.1:0-13860 GCA_016904865.1 Pissodes strobi
CCTTGACATCTGGTCTTCACATGCCTATTTAAAGACTTTTTGGAAAAAATCCCTTATAGTATGGACAGGCTACTTCTTGATTTTCGCTGGGTTTCATAGATTTCCCTACCACAATTTTTTCGTGACATGTTCTTTTAAATTATATTTTTGTCATACGCTCCCAAAAATAGCTATTTTACGGACTCATTTGAGTCCGTAAAATGCTTCTTTTTAGGCCTAGTCCCTAAAAGTCGTCATGGCAACCTTTACGGACTATTCCAAAATCTCTGAATATGTCTAAATGTCAAAAATTTCGAATGACATGACAAAATTGTCAAATAGTAGCTACGATGTCAAATTCTAAGCTAACTTTGTCGTACATTATGATTTCAAAAATTATGGTAAATTTGCAAATTTAGGCGTTCAGAAGAATTTCAAAAAGCGTATAAATAAAAATTAAATTTTGGGAGCGTATGACAAAAAATAGTGTTTGTCACACGTACCTAAATGAATTTTTCAGGACTCATCTGCTATTCCGGACTCGGCTAACGCCTCCTCCGGAAACAGCAATGATTCGTCCTGAAAAACTCCATTTTAGGTACTTGTAACAAAAATAACTATTTGCGTCCCCATTTTGACAGCAGTGCAAGTAGAAAAACCCTTGGTTTCACTCTTGGTAACCGAAGTTATTACAGAATATTCTTCTACGTTCGAAATTACATGGCATTCTTCTATGTTCGAAATTCTTCTTGGGCTGGTGTTAAGTGGGGTGACATTTTCCACTTCTAGTGAATACTATGCATGGTTTTTGAGATCCGAAATTGCAACAAGGTTTTTATTTATAGTTTTCTCAAATGATGGAGATGTAGCTTGAGTCGTTTCCTCCAAATAAACTGTTTGGAGACTGTAACCAAATAAATGTTTAATTGTTTTATAGATTTTATGGTTACGATATTAGCCGGCTTACCTGTCTAAAGTTGTGCTCGTCAAATGTTCCCTTTCTACGCTTGACAGATCCTGATTATTTTTCAACAGCCATGCACTCACATATATTGTCTTCTTTCTTCAGTAACGTAATGCCCAATTCGACTATCTGGAGTTGATTGCTCGTCGATACTATTTATATTTTTGATATCTTTGGGTCGCTCTAATACTATGTTTCTTTCCAAACTGGAAAGACCTTATGTTTCAAATCCAGGTATATTTAGAAGGCTTAATATTTTTTGATTTCGGGTAGGTTGATATCAGGAATTAGACTGGATTCGGAAAAAAAATTAGGAATTCCAAAATGTCGCTATGCATACGATGTAAACCGATATTATAATATATTACTTACATGCTGTTTTAAAAGTGCCAATAAATTACTGAGCATTCTGGTAAACCGAGGAAAGTTGGTTTTATTTGTTATATGTTGACGTCAGGAATCTATGGTTAGCGGGTCTACCTCTTTTTCTGATACATCGTTTAGTGTAAGAATGGAAATCAGGAAAACCAATAATTTCAAAATTGTTGCCGAAACGTTTTCCTCCCAATACAATAAGATTTACATTACCATTAAAGATTTTTGAATATGACAATATTCGTAAGCAACGGGTCTTGTTCAGGATTTTTCGTGATTGTAGAAATTTCGCCCAATATTGATGTGTAAACATCTTACACGGCGGTAGGAGGGCAAATCTCGCAAATGGGACGGAATGTGTAAACCGATGTAACATTATAACCCGTGAGCATTGAGGAGCAAGCTAAACCAGGACGGCCTCGATTGCAACGACTGAAATGGCGCATCTAAAGCTAGCCGCTAGAACGGTATTAGATATTCATTATATTACATTCACAGTGTATTTGGATCCATAGCACAGCTTATTTTTAGTAGACAGTTGAATTTAAAATGAATTTTCGCTTCGAAATCCACGACAAATTCGTCCTAGAAAAGTTCGGAAATTTCGGATTTTTATACAATTTTGCCACTTAAAATCGTTTTTAAACGGATTTTAGACGGTAAAAAAGTAAATTTTAAATTAAACGAACTGTCAAAAGTATTATTCAGATGCCCAGATGTTTAAAACAATTTTGAATCATCTAAAATTTGAACCTAAATTTGCAAAATTTGGTTCTTGACTTTCCCAAATCAAAGGATGCCGCCCCAAGATGACTAGCTGGTAGTAAATAGGCTGTATCCATAGTTTGATGTTATTCCTGGTGGCATTAGATTTTCGTGTCGAATTTGTGCAGTGAATTAATTTACTCCGATTGAAGTTGCCAGTAAGTATTATCATTTTATTATAAAAGACTATTAAGATAATTCTTATGAACGAAATTCTCCAAACCTAAGTAACTCACACAGACAGCTTGGATTTACGTGAAATTTATTACTCGGACAGTAGGAGACCGTGGACCCGACCGCGTAGGTTCCAGAAATGTTTCTTTGGTCAAAATCGATGACTGTCATTGAAACAGTTCGGAGCAGAGCGATTTAAAGGCGAAAAAAGAAATTGGGAGCCTACCGGTGCCTATTTAGGCATCCAAAAGAGTCCGTGAAGATAATCGGCTGAAATTTGGATTGGCGGTTTTCGACTACTGCGAATTCAAATCTGACATCGGCGTGAGCCTACCGCCAATAGGTTCCGCGGTGGGGGACAGACGAGGTCGAAATTTTTGTTTTACTTGCTAAAATGGGTGCCCAAACTTTTCGAAGGTGGAAATCGGCGTTTTCGACCCCTAAATATTAATTCGGAGGAAAATGTTTTTTTTGGATATGGAACTTACCGGAAATCCGTCTCCTACCAGTTTTTTAAAGGTAAATTTCGAGCTAGCGATTTCGTCTTCGGTACGGAGTCGGAGGGGACCGGCCTGAACCCCCGAAAAAATTCAAGCCCCTAGGTCTCCTATAGGCTCCGCAGTAGGAGACGAACGAGATCGAATTTTGTTTTTTTCGAACGATAGTTCGAATCCGACCTTGTCGGGAACCTACCACTGATAGGTTCCGCGGTAGGCGCATAGGGAAACCTAAATTAATTGATATCGCAATGTCAAAAGTATTCATATTGTGAACTACCTAAAAGCATTAATTAAATATCACCCTGTCGTAAGTTTGAACTTGAACTTGAAAAATGTTATATAAACATTCACTGTTAATTATAAACAACTTGAGCGGTCGACGGGAGCAACTTTAATCCTTAATGATGCAGCCATCAGCATTTTGTAACATATAAATTTGCTGGCAAACGCCAAGTTCATCAGGCTTTCGGGTCTCTCAAACCGCTCAGTCTAGTTGCGGGGCAGGACACAGGTACGTCCACTTCTAGCTGTTCTATTCCACAACCCCCATAACTGAGAACACTTATGCACAGGTATAGAGTTGTCAGGTCCTTACCTAACCTGGATGAACGTATGCACAGGTATACGGCATTCGGGGGCTACTCAAAGTATAGAGAGAGTCGAATTTATGAAGTATCAGAACTTCCAGTAAAGGGATAGTTTTTGGGGATTTTCAAAAAAGTAGTGAACGTGCCTTAATAATCTATGATAAACTTAAAAGACTTACCTTATAAATATCAGAACAAATACCTAAATAAAAGACAACTCCGCTCACATAAACTTTATTAATAAAATAGTGACGTCGCTTGCTAGACAAACTTTAAACTAAGCCTTCCTCCAGAAGACATGCATTTTATATTAATTGGGTATATTGTAAACTCTTAATTCATCTTAGACACGCCTTTATTAGTATACAGTCTAACCGTTGTTAAGTTTGTAAATAAACTTGTTACTGTTTTTATTGATGTGACTCCTTTATTATCTCTTCTCAACTTGATGTAGTGCGTTCCTAAATCTGAGCTACTCTCCTACACGCTAAATAAGGCGTGGCGTCACAGATAAAAGATACAAATCGTGACAATATTTTTGAATTTGGCCCCAAAATGATAACCACAGAAGGGAACTTAATTCAGTGGAAAAATAGGTTTCCGCGCGGTTTTTGGCCGGTCGGCTCCGGTAGGTAAATATAGGAATATCGGCAAACGGACGAAACCGTATTTTTATATCGACCTTACCTTTAATTTGATCAATAGGAGCCGGAATAACCGACCGGAGGAGCCTACCGTTTTTTTTTCGCATCGGCTTCAAATTTTGGATTTAGATAAAGGACACGAATACAAACAAAAAAGTTCTTTACGAAAAAAAAATCTTAGTTTTCGCGATATCGGCCCCTAAACGAGAAAAAACGTAACTCGAAAATTACGGGGGATACAAAAAATACTTACTACCAATAATATGTATTTTGATAGCGTTTAATCTATACTTGGGACGTCGTAATTTTAAAAAAATCGCCCGTTTTAAAAAAGACGTTTTTTCGAACTTTTTCGCGAATATCTCAAAAATTATGAAATTTTTTGAAAAAATGTATTAATTCGATGATGAGCATGTGGAATAAAAAGTTTTTATGAAATTTTTCGTCAAACGCTAAATAACGGAGAAATTTTAAAAGGAGAAATTTTTTAAAAAATAGTATTTTTTATCACCCTGTATGTTTTTAAAAAATGTATTTTTATTATGGTGAGATTTAAACGGATCCCTTTAACCGTTTCCAACATAAAAACGAACTAATGCGGTAAGCGTTACAACTAAACGTAAATAGCAAAAAGATGGGTTTCTTGGGTGTACTTTTACGGCCGTATTTCGTTCGATCGTACCACGCACAGTGGTTCAGAAGGCACCATTTTTGCGAAAAAAGCATCAAGATCTCTAATTTTGTTATTAGTAGAATTACATGACCCATACCACAATGAAGAAAAGTGTCACAAGTCAAAAACGGTATATTGTTCAGGAAAAGGAAAAGAAAAACGCACATTTTTTAAAATTAGATTTTTGCTCTAATATGAACTAGATTGCATTCAAATTTAATGAAACGTGCTCTAGCTAAGCTCTACTAGAGGGCCATTTATATTTTTTTCTTAGTGCTCTTTAGAAACTTCAAAAACCACGCCCTTTTTATATGTGTCATTTTTCTTGTTTTGACCAAAAATATGTCTCTTTTTTTTATTATGACACCTCCGGAGTAAATAAAAAAGGACCATTAATTTGTTTTTGGATAAATATATAATTTATTTCAACTTTTGCAGTGTAGGGCAGAGTTATCTAAAAAAATACATGTTTAAAAGCAAAAAAAAAATACATGTTTAAAAACGAAAAAAAAACTTCTAAATTAGGTAATAAAAATTAATGCAGGTATTCAAAAATAAAAAAATAAACGAGTCTGCTAGTACTCGAGACACTGATATGTAAACATAACCTATATCGACATCATCGACATGAAAATCTAATGCCACCTTAGGCCGCGTGATGCCTGAATAAAACCACTTATTTGGAAATGATTGCCTATATTCTGGCGTTAAAAGGAACCTTATTACTGCGCGTGGTTATGATGTCACATCCGCTTGCACATTTCCGTCTCATTTGCCGAGATTTACCCTCATACCGCCGGGTAAGATGTTTACACATCAATAACTCAACAAATACAACGAAACATAAGCAAATACTTAAACATCTTTGGAATGATAAACAACCTCTATAGCTATTTTTAGACTTAAATGTGTTAAGTCAAAAAATCCAAATGAGACTTCTCATTAACACTGTATGGCTGACCACGTTGTTTTGGCTCTTCCTGTTGTGGTCGCGTATCGCTGCGGGATGAAAATGGGAGCTGATTTAAGCGTTTTTCTGCTTTTCTATGAACAGCATCTCCCTCATTCTGGATATGGCCACAGATTTAAAATTTATGGTTGATCGCTTGACTATCTGGTGCATCAATCATTTCAATATTCACTTGAATAGGATCTGTTGATGCTGGTGGATTTGCCAAATACAAATTTTCAATAACATTGGATGTTTAATTTTCTAAGTTAACTTGAATATATTTTTTGATTATCGCAACTATTCAGTGCATCAGAAGCTGTAATATTTGCTTGAATGCCATCCGATGTATCTAGATTGGGCGGAAGCAATAGTATTTAGCGGTTGCAGATAATAAGGTATAGTTGTATACGTAAGTGATATTAAGAGCTTGCGAGTGATACTGCTTGCATTTCTTTCTTATTGCTGTGGTATCTAAAAGAAATCAGAAATAAAATATATTTTTTAAATAAAATCATAGAAACTCTGTAACATGCCGTACATGCAAGTACATCGAAAATACAAGAAAACGAGCACTTACCGAAATTTGAATACTAATTTTGAATAAATTGCCCCACATCTAACAGGAAAACAGTCACAACACAAAATCAGGCCACTATTTGCAGCACTATCTTATAAAAAGTGCAAGTTATTTATATTCTCAATTTAAATCGTTATTTCTTTGTATTGCAATACTAGATAAATTCAATTGAAAAAAATGTTTTCTCATTGTGTGACCGCCAATCTTATGTTTTGTGAGTTTGGTTGTTTAATACTATAAATTGCATGATTTTACACTGGGTTCTAATATGTTTGGCTAATAATATGATATAAAATGAAAAACTGGCAACAAGACTGTAATATTTTAATGAGAAAATAAATAAGCTACAAATAACCATTTTTGTAAAGGCTGATATAACTAAAAGCAAGCGTTATGATGAAAAAAAAATACGAATTATTTATATTTATTAAATCAACTTTTCCATAAATTATATTCATATATTGGGGTACTAAAATAACACAAGCTACAGCAACAATACTAGATCGATTTGAACGCAAGTATGTTTAGCCTATAAGCGGTAGCGGCTTTCGGGCGTACCAGCTCGGTAAAAAACAGTTCATGTTCTATAAAACTTTAAACGTTTACAACATGTATAAATAATATGCGTTACAGCAAATAAAAAAGCATACCTTCTCAAAAGAATCATTCGCCTCGAGCACGTCACATATGTAATCGCCACGATACCAAAATCGATAATCGTTGGTCAGCCGGAGGTTGCACGATTAACATGTCTAATCCCCGGTTTCTGAAGTATCAGATATATATTGTATAAAGTTATGAAGCCTATAATTACTATGGTTACAATTGTATTAACAATCGTTGTCATAGGAAATATTTGTAGAATAAAGATATCCATACTTTAAGAAACTGGGTATAAGAGGTTTCAGAAAATTTCACAAAATTCACGCATACCATCGGTTAAATATATGCAATTTCCATCCGTTCTTTAGACATTATTGTATTAAAATATTAATTAATGTTTAATTATCCCTTAAAAATCGAAACACATTATTAATTAATAAATCTAAATATAAATTAAACCATGGTGCGCCATCAAACGAGAATTATTAAACCTCATATTATAGGATACTGTCGAACGCACTACATTTGTTTGCCTCCGTAAGCGATATTGATTATTTCAGCGAGTTTCTGTGAATTTACGAAAAAAATAGGGCACTGTTGAGCGTGGTAAATTTCACAAAACTCGTACAGGAACCAGTCTCCGCGAACGATATTGATTTTTTATTAAGGGTAGCGACTGAGAATAAATAAAGCTCTTTCAAAAGTTGTGTATAATAATGTGAGTTTTATTAGGATAGTAAAGTGGATGCAATATATCACCGTAACAGGTAGCTACTTTATAGATGGGGGAGAATAAAATATAGAAATCATATAGTATATAAAATGTCGTTAGTATATTGCCAAAATTATGCGTCAGAATTTTTAAAAATAGAAAAATAGAGAGAAAAAGTAATTGAAGCGAAAAAGCTCTTGTATACATGTGTAATATAATAATTGAGATATCTGGTCAATATAAAATAATATTTCATGCATCCCAGCGTCAGACCAAAAATTTTTGTAATTCTCGATCCATGCCACATGCTAAAATTATGATAGAAATAATTGAGGTAAATGTATTACCTCTGCACATGTTGACCATATTGTTGACTTTAATTTTATCACATACATAGTCGTCATGATACCAAAAATCGATACAACTCATTTCCACACCACCTAGTGGTAGAGATATTGGCGCGCTTTTTTTAAGTGCTTTCGCCAGGAGCCCTAATGCACTGCTTCATAATTAATTATCTCTTTCTCTTAATACCTGTAATAAAGTAAATATTAAGTAAATAAATTGAAATAATTTTCAGACAATATTTTATCAAATTTCTTGTGGATTTCCTCCTCTGTTAAAAAATCATCGTCATCATCTACCCAAACTATAACAAAATATAAATTAGTAAATTTCATGCAATATATTTTCTTATGTTATATTACGGTCTAACACCGAAGCTGCAGATTTCGACGGCATGGGCTCGTTATTTTCTTCTTTCGCTTCGTAGCTGTAACATAATATTAATTATGTCAATAGATTCAAATAATTTTCATACATTATCGTACCAGGTACTTTAGAGCGTTTTTTTCTATCCGTCATGCCATCCTCCCCCCTCACGACCATCGATGACACCGATGGCAAATGCACAATTGGTGGAGACGTTGCCGGTATCTGAGATATCAGCGCCTGCACAGGTGACATCAGAGGCAATGGTGGGGAAAGGGGGGTCGTTACCGGTATCGGCGTTAGCAGTTCCGGGACTGCCGACTTGAATGGGAATGGTGGAGAAAGGGGGGTTGCCGCTATCTGTATCAGTTCTGGTATTGACGGTAATGCAGGGAGCGGTGGCGATCGAGGCGTTTCTGGTATTTGTGATAGCATGTCGGGCAGGAGTTTGATTGTCGGCAATGACTGCGAAGCTGATATTTCCACCGGACTCGACGGAATCTGCGATAGCACTTCGGGTATCGCGTCGATCACCGGCAATGGTTGAGAAGACGGAATTTCATCGGGCGTTGCCGCTATTTGTGATATCATTTCAGGTATTGGCTCTATTACCGGTAAAGGTGGAGAAGGTGAAATCTCCTGCACAAAAGTGTCTCGTGGCCCCGGATGCATCTAAGCATAATGCACCGCGCCTCGGTCAATGGAATCAATTTCGCTGCTTTGACTGGTCTAAATCGAGCGCAGGTACGTTTTGCCACACTTGACTGAAACGCGGTGCAATATGCCATGTCCTCTTCAACGTGGGATCGAATCGGCCGAATTACCCATGTGTTCGCGGTACACTGGATCGCTTCCAACCGTCTGATAGGTCAGTGGTTAGATAGTGTGCTTGTGATGCGAATAAGGTTGCTGGTTCGATCCCCGTCAGTGCCAAGCTATGTTTTTAATTCTTTTTTAGGTTATGTTGGTAAAAAGTTTTTTTTCTTGATTTTGGGTATGTCTTGCGTTAGTTGTGGTTAGCAGTTGGTTAGTTTCTGTTTGTTGAGCCCCTGTAGCGAGCGAAAAGCCATGCGAAATAACTTAATTATTGCCGACATTAGGCCATCCTGGCACAGTATGTACCATGTACTAGCGCGTGGTAAAGTGACTCAATATGCATCTCGTTTTAGTCGGATCCTGGTAATCCCATGCTGAAGAGGACATGGCATATTGCACCGCATTTCAGTCAAGTGTGGCAAAACGTACCTACGCGCGGTCTAGACCAATCAAAGCAGCGAAAATGATTTCATTGACCGAGGCGCGGTGCATTGTGCTTAAATGCGCCCGGGATACCTGATAACCTTCAGTTCCATAGGTCGTCGTCGCGGATCTCCTAAAGTTGGGACTAAATACCCCCTACGCACTACAATCACTCCCATGGGTCGAACGGGGGGCAGTTCTGCAAGCTGCGTACGCACTGCAGTTCCTTCATCATGCCGACTTGTGGTACGCACTGCTGCAATAAAATTAGGATTATTAAATAAATTATCTAGTCAGTGGTAGTCCAAAAGAAATAAATAAATGAAAAGGCACCAATTATGTGCTCAAGAGAAAAACAGGAATTTGAGTTTTGACTCCGCGCGGAATCGTGATCACGTAAGCCGCAGAGATAATAGGCCGTATTTATAAAAAAAAGTTTTACCTTTTCCTTTAAAAAAATAAAGCAATTCCTTCAAGGTATATGCATAAAAAAAGTAAAGGAAAAGGTCTTGCTTCCATGAAGTAAAAGCTTTTACGTTTTTCTTATTTATAAAAAGAAGCATTTGCTTAGAATTTAAAGGATTTTCTTGTAAAAAAAGGAATCTAAGTTACAGCAACTTTTCTTATTTTATCTCTAGTTGTTTAGTCATTTGTGTTAGTTATGGCTAATGTGGCGAATTTACGCAGAGGAAAATCCTACAAACAAAGACGTACACCTCGTGAGTTAGATTTCAAGACGTTGTTTAGATTTGAGGAGGAAAATGTGGTGTAGTTGGCAAACCTTTTTCTTGGCATGGATTTCGAAACTCGTGGAGCAGCCCTGTCACCTGTGCAGAAAATAAAAATATTTCTGCGGTATTGTGCGAACCCTGGATTTCAGAGCGGAATTGCTGAAGAAATGGAATGTACGCAGCCCACAGTGTCCAGAATATTTCACGAAGTGCTTGAGCGAATTGTACAACAGGCCGGCGAATGGATCAGGTTCCCAAACACAGAAAATCAAATTATGCAGGCCAAAGAGAAATGGTTGATCAAGTTCCATTTTCCTACAGCTATTGGCGTCATTGACTGCACGCATATTCGTATTGATGGAAAGCCAGCCCAATTTGGAGACGAATATGAAAATCGAAAAGGTTTTGCCAGTGTTCATGTACAGGTTACATGCGACTAAAATTCTGTTATAACTAGTATAGATGCGAGTTGGTCTGGATCAGTGCATGACGCTCGTATATGGAAAAATTTGGCAGTGTGTGAAATCATAAAAAAAAAGAAACACTGTTCTTCTAGGGGATAGTGGGTATGGTATAATGCCATGTCTTATGACTCCTTACACCGACCCCCACGAGGAATATCAGAGAGTCTTTAACAGGCTGCTTAAATCAGAGCGAGTTGTGATTGAGCATACATTTGGGCAAGTAAAGCGGCGATTTCCTATCCTGAAGTATGGATGCAGAGTAAAATTGTCCAGTATTCCAAAAGTTATAATTGCGTGTGCTGTGTTGCACAATATAGCTAAGCAATTAAGAGATGCAGATTTTCAAGAAAATGATGAAGAGGAAGAACAGGACTTGCCATGTATAGAGAATGAAAATGTAGATGCTATTCGCGAACACGGACAAAGGCGATGAGAAGAATTGGCTCGTCTTATTACCAATAACAATATAGGTGTATAATTAGGTCTAAAACTTTGATGTCATGCTATGTATATCTCGTTTTCTTGTACAAAGATGTATTTACTTAAACTAAAAATAAACATACACGTTTGAACTCTAAAATAAAAGTTTATTTAATTTTTTTTTTGTTATAAATGATACATACTACATATATGTACATACGTTTATTTACAAGTTATGGTAAATATTATCTCCAACAACAGTATACTCTTTTTCGTTTGATGCCTCGCTTAATTTTTGTAGCTTGGCAGAGTAATATTGTTGTTGGAGATAAGCAACTTTTAGTTGTTCAACTAAAACTAATCGTTGAAGTTGGGTTGTCGATAACTGCCTCGTTTCGTCAGACTCTTCTTGCTTGCCAAAAACACAGGTAGGCTTTGGAGGCATTTTTTTAGCAGCAACTTTTTCAACCGATGTGTAGGATCGCTTTTTGTTAGCTACCACTCCAGACATAACCATCTGATCAGCGTCGCTTTCCGTCACAATATCATCCTTTGAAGAAGGTAAAGAAGGTTGACTTGCTACGCCAATTGCAAGAGCACCTAGTACCCGACTTAGTACAGGATTTATATCCGCATCCATAGCCTTTAACATCACTTTCTCCCAGGACAAAAGGCGAATGGGCCTGTTCCCCATTTTATTTTTGTCAGTTTTATTTTTTAGTCGCGTTTTCATATTGTTCACTTTTTTCATGAAAGCTTTAATATCCATCTCTTTACCAAATAAAGTAATATATTCCTTAACGATGTCAGTTAATGCAGCAGTTTTCTTTTTTTTTTCATCGCTGGAACTTGGGATTTCTCAAGAATCTACGGAAATAATTCGACTTTTTCAGCGATAAACATCATCTCGGTAGGGATATCTTGGGTATCGTCCTGTTCACTATCGGCGTCAGACATTTATATTTACTTTAAAAAAGCTGCACAAGTACATTTTAGATGGATCTCCTTTACATCAATTGAAGTGCGAACTGTTTTTCAGTATGAGGCAAATAAAATTAACTGGACAGACCACATACGCGTTGATTGCATGCTGCAAGTTTTAACTTGTCGAAATCGCTAATCTCCGTACCTTTTACTTCATTTTCTTGAAGCATTTGCTTGCAAAGAAAAGGTAGAGATTATGAATACGAATTAGAGCAAAACCTTTTACTTCTACATTTTGCTTGTACCTCTTACTTCAAAGTAAATGCTTCGTTTTTATAAATACGGGCTATAGTGGGCGCAAGTACTTACAAGAGAAAAGGTGCTAACTTTATAGAGACAATAATATCGAAAAAAGGTAGTTAAAACTAAGAGTAACAAACACTTATCTGGTGTCTAAGTCCCACCGTCAGGTGAACACGGACGGCTTGTTCTGTTACATACAAGTTAGTTGGGTGAACTACAAAGTCCAATACAGGTGGATAAACTACAACGTCCAAGTTACTTAGGCCCGGTGGGTGAATTACGAAATCCCAGCCGGGTGGGTGGATTACGAAATCACAGCCGGGTGAGTAGACCCTAGGAATGGAAACATTCCCTAGTAACGAGTTACATTAACATGTGAATCGATCGCTATTTTATACATTCGTTTCAAAAGAATAATTTATCGGAGTATAAATTTCTGTTTAAAAAGGGAAAACCCTATTTTCAGTCAAATTCAGATATAAACCAAAAATTAAAAACAAAGAATAAACTGAGATAAGGGCACCATCGTATAATATATGAGCAATCGTGTTACTACAACTTTAACATTATTAATTATGCAGAAAACTAAGTAGGTCCAGTTCGCAAAGGGAAAGCAGAAATAATCAATTAAATATAATATTATAATATATTTAAAAAGATAGGAAAAAGATATTAAGAATTTGGACCGAGTTCGGCACAATAAAAAAAATTGTACAAAATCGTTAATTACAATAAATGACAGCGATAATACTGAAAAAGAAGGTGAATAAATGTAATTAAATAAATTGTACAAAGTCTGGTACAGTGTAATGCTACGCTCGATAAAAGAATCACAGTTACCTTGTTGAAGAAAAAGTCATGAAATTAATATGAAATTTACTAAGTTTAGTACAATAGAATATTTGCACTACATTATCATACGAAAGAGAAAGCTGTAAAATGGATTTTTTGAATTGTACTAAGTCTAGTACAATAAACATTTGTACCACATTGATAAAAAAAGTGAACCATCGTTATCATACCTTGGAAAAAAAAAATAAAAAGGATTTTTTGGAATTGTACTAAATCTGGTACAATTATTATATTGTACCAGACGACATTATTTTAGATTTATGATGTTGATTAGCTCGACCTAGACTTTAAGGCGTTTCACAAAGTATTACCTGTTATTTTTATAAATTATGTTATTTTCAATAAAAGTTTGATATAATATTCATACCATTTTGACACAAGAATAAAGTATGGCTAACATGATGAACAAGAAGCACTAAAATGTAATTCAATGGATAATTGTACTAAACAAATTTGTAGTTAATAAATGGCCTGAACTATCTTCAAAAAAAATATCCAATAGAAAACGTGTCTTCCTTTATTTAAATAATTCAAGAGAAAGAAAAGAAATTAACCGAAATAATAACAATGAAAGAAAATATGATGTAATCTGTATAATTATCGCATTCTGGTGGCTTCCCTTAGCGAACTAAAACTAAGGATAAACAAAAACTGCATTACCTATTAATTAAAAACCGAGTTGCCCGGCTTAGTGTGTAATTAATAATTTAA
>JAEQML010075380.1:0-13860 GCA_016904865.1 Pissodes strobi
CGTAACTTCTTCGCAAGCCTCCACCGCACGTAAAGTGCACAAAAAGACAAAGAACAACCCTGTAAAGCCCCCCAAAACTACACCGAAAGCCCCTCAAAAGAAGAAACCGTCCCAACCCCCGCCTATCGTGATCAAAGGCGGTGCACAGGACCACAAGGTAATTAGACAGACCTTACACGATATGCATGTAGTAGATTACAACTTAAAGTACACTAAAAATTCGGTGATTATCTACTGCACGCAGAATAAGGATTGGGCGAACTTAAAACGATTATTCGAACGTGAAAGCATTGAGTTTAACTCCTATGCGGAAGCAAATCAGAAAACTCATGCGTTTGTATTAAGAGGGCTAGACGGTGGCTTCAAGACGGAAGAAATTTGCAACTTACTCGCCGAAGAATACGGCCTTACGGTCAAAGCAGCGTACGAGATGAAAAAGACTCGTGTTCCACTGTATCTAGTAGTGCTAGATGCTACAATCACTTTACGCAAACTAAACCAGGATTGTAGGCTCCTTTCCCATGTGCGCATTTCATGGGAAAATCGCCGAGCTACGAAAACAGTCATGCAGTGCAAGAGATGCCAAGGACACGGGCACTCAATGACGTACTGTCAAAGGAAATGGGCTTGCTCTAAGTGTGCAGGTTCACATCAAATCACGGAGTGCACTAGCAGCATTGTGAAATGTGCAAACTGCTACGGCGAACACAGGGCCATAAGCGTATTATGCCCTGTGTATCTTTTTAAGATACAACAAACACAGCCTGCCAACCCCCAGACAAAGCAGGAATACAGGCCTGCACCTCCCCCCAGCCATCCTGCGTGGCAAGGGAACAAAGAATCCAGTACGACAGAAGAAGCTGCAAGGCAATTCCAACAGCAATTTCCCGCCCTCCGGAAAAGAAGACAGACCCAACAAAGCGCTCCTAAAAATACACAGGTTAGTCTTAATCAGGGTCAAGTCGATGCTAATAAAAACGTAAATATTAATCCTCAAATAAAGCCTCAAACATTAGATACAAATCACATTATAAATAACATGAATAATTTGCAAAGTGCCGTAAACCGTATAAACAGCCTCGTTAATTTCAATGAATTGTTGCGAGCGTTAAATGATTATGCAAACTTATTAGAGTCCTGCCAAGGGAACAAATTTGAAGTCTTACAGTCCTCAATGAGGTTCTTTACTGAGGACTTCAATGGCTATAACATATAGTTTACACAATGTCCATTAACGTTCTTTGTTGGAATTGTAATGGCATTCGCTCCAAACTCGGAGAATTTAAAAATTTCATTTATAATAATCCCAACTTTCATATAATATTTTTACTTGAAACTAACATTGATGCTAGTTTCAGGTTGAAATTTTACGATAGACAAGTCCTGCGATTTGATAGGCCCGATCGACGCGGAGGAGGCGTGGCCTGTCTGATTCGCAGGTCAGTCCGTTATAAGCAGGTCCTCGGCCTGAGGACCGTCATTGAGCACGTAGCTCTCGAGCTTGACGGTGGCCTGCGGATAGTCGGAGCATATTCACCTCCGGGTCGTCGCCTCCAGGAAGAAGATGTTCTAGCTCTGCTGCCTGCTGGCAGGAAGACGCTCCTGTTGGGGGATATCAACGCAAAGCACGCAAATTGGCGTGGTTTTACCAACAGGAGTGGACGCTTGCTACATAGGTTAGTAGAACAATACATTGACTTAGTCTATCATCAAACTCCCAATCCCACACACTATTCTGGTAACCGATTCAATTCATCGTTCCTGGATATTGCTATTACTCGAGGAATAACTAACGCTTCAGAGCTCCTAGAGCTGAATGAGCTCAACTCAGACCATCTCCCAATCAAGATTAGCCTACGCTCTAGGCTTCAAGTAGTGCAGGAAACCATCCTGTTCTATAGGAATCTTGCTTGGAGGGAGTTCCGAGTGAGGCTTAGCCAAGCAACAGTTATTCCAAGACAAATAGACTCTATTCCAGAACTTGAGAGCGAGGTGCAAGCTCTAGTCACAAACATCCAGCGCGTCAGAGACGCAATTTGCCCTACTGTCATTAAACGTCCGTTTACTAACACACTTCCAAATCACATAACAACCCTAATCACATCCCGTAACCGTATTCGGCGTAGGTGGCAACGAGCAAGGGTCGCCATAGACCGAGAACAGTTTATAGCAATGACCGGGGAGATAAAGGCACTCATTGCAGCCTACAGGAATGAGAAATGGATGGAATATGTCAATTCCATAAACCGTCATGATGGCTCGCTATGGAAGCTGGCCAGGCGCGTTCGCGGAGGCCCCGCCGATTTTCCTGGAATTCTGCATCAAGGTGATGTAATAACGGATAACGTCGGGAAAGCAGAGGCCTTCGCTGACTACCTGGAGGGCATCTTTAGCGAGACACCAAATACGACTCCATTTCACGACACTGTAGATGCTGCAGTGGAAAACTTTCTCCACAAAGTATCCTATCGCCCCGGAAGTGCTAAGTAAACTCTTAATAACTCCACTGGACATCAAGAGAGTTCTTGCTCGCCTACCCGGAAACAAAGCCCCTGGTCCTGACGGCATTCCGTATGTTCTTCTCAAGAATATGCCGAATAAAGCCGTCATCCACTTTATGCACATTATAAATGCTATTTTACGCCTCCAACATTTTCCGCTACCCTGGAAGAAAGCGGTGATAATACTGTTTCCTAAACCGGGCAAAGATGCGAGGCTCACAGCCTCATATCGCCCAATTTCCTTGCTCGACACATTGGGCAAAGTAACTGAGAAGCTCGTAATGTCGAGAATGAATAATGTCGTTGAAAATCTGAAGATTTTGCCCCATGAACAGTTCGGCTTTCGCCGCGGCCACAGCACCACTATGCTCGCGGCGAAAGTCGCGCAAGACACGTTCAATGGCTTCAATGAAAGCAAGGCAACGGCATTGTTACTTCTCGATATAGAGAAAGCATTCGACAAGGTATGGCACAATGGGCTTATATACAAGCTTTTTGCTACTCATGGAATGCCACTACATATAGCATCCCTCATTGCGTCGTACCTTGCGAATCGCTCATTCTCAGTTCGTGTTCACAGCAATTTATCAGGTCCAAGGCGCATCAAGGCCGGTGTGCCCCAAGGAACAGTACTATCGCCGCAAATATTCAGTCATTTTATAGCTGACTTTCCATCACACCCCTCAACTTCCTTTGCCCTGTACGCTGATGACACTGTGATCTATTCACAATCGTCAGACGTACAGGTTGCAAAGCAAAATCTCACTCAACATCTTAACCTTCTAGCTCCCTATTATAGGGACTGGAAAATTTCTTTAAATGCGGCAAAGACAGAGCTAGGTATTTTGACACGCAAACGTAATGTTGACTTAGCGCCAATAGTAGTTGGCAACACGACGATTACGCCGAAAGACCCATTCAAATACCTAGGGATAGTCTTTGACCGCAAACTCCTCTTCTCCAAGCACGTCGCGGCTATAAGGGCTAAAAACATCGCAACGCAAAAGACTCTAAATCCACTCGTCCGGACCAGATCTTACATGAGCCCGACTAACAAACTCACGATTTACAAGACAATCATCAGACCGACTCTTCTCTACGGGGCGCCTGTCTGGTGCTCGGTAGCAAAGACTCACCTAAAGCACATACAAACAATACAAAACAGATACCTGCGGGCGGCTTTCTCCCTGACACTATGGGACAGAGTGCGTGTTGCAGAACTCCACAACATGGCGAATATAGAATATATCGACCAGCATATTAATAAACTTGCATGCAAGTTTTATGAATATGGTATCAGGGGGTCAGAAATGACCGCAGGTATAGCAAACATACGATACAACCAACTTTAGCGACCTAAACATGGACCATTATACAGACACACAGACCTATTCTATCAAGAATTACGACCGCCATAAATGGCAAACATGCAAGCAAAAGCATCATTAACATTAAGTATGAAATAACAAACATACATAACACATGAATACGAACAAATACTGAGTAGACATACAAACGCAACATAACAACCAGCACAAATAAACGTTCGTAAATTTCGATCATCATAAGCGGTGTAATTCGATCGAATTCAACGCCGATGATCGAGTTTACGAAAAATAAAAACCGATGCAACAAGACAGACACGGGGAGGAGCCACCAAACCTAGTCGGTTTTGTGGGCGGAGTCTCCCCATGCCTACTTATATCAACAAGACAGACCGACTGACATCACTTACGCCACAGCTACGAAGCTGCACGTGCCTCCCTCCCATGCAACCTCTACGTGTTCCGAGCGACTAACTATATGTTCTAACCAGCCCTTAGGGCACCCATGTATACGTCGTATGTATGGTATATGCGACGATATGCATACTTCAGCTGGCAATTATGCCAATCACCTGTATATATTGTATATATTTGTATATATAAACGTTACATGTTTGTGCCGTCTTGAGTAAATTTTGAAGCAAGTTTTTTTTTTTGCAACACTTTTTCCTGCGTAACTAACTAAGCTTGACCCACACAGCAGATAACTAAATCTGAGCAATACAACCTTATAGGCAACGTAAAATTCAACTCAGTTGAAGGGAATATACCCATGTAACTGTATATAACTTGACCGCTGATTTGACTAATCAATAGAAGGGCCGACATCAGCCCATAAGACGCAGATGTTTGGTACGCGAGTGCATTCGCGCAAGTGAAAAGTGCAAAGCGAGTTCGTGAAACGAAGACATCTATCTTATATTATATAAAGATTAGTCACTAAGTTTCATTACCCTTTCCCGTAAATGCTGGTTAGCCATATCTCGTAAAATAGCGACACGAAAAAGCTTACATTATGACCAATCGACGAGAGTAAAAATAAATTCGTGTCCCAATTTTTCAAGCTTGCAAAGAAATCAGAAAATCTGGCAACGTTGCTGATATCAAACCACTATATTAAAACTAATTTTATGGTAACAGTTTTTTAGTGTCGTTTTCGTACATTGATTGCCATTTCTAGAGTTTCCTGGAGTGTACCTCAGCAATAACAAAAAACGCAGTTTGCAGAAAAATAGACAATCTGACAACATTGCTGAATTGTGTATATCCATTCCTGTACGAATGGATAGCCATCCGCGTAAGTATAAAAAAATAAATTTAAATTTACGGATACACTGATTGAGCGTGCGTGAGTTACTATACAGAAATTCAGCAAATATTACTTTATCATTTGTTAAAATATACATTTAGGAAAACTAGCCCATCAATGGCAACACCGGTTGATGTCTGGCTTTTTACGTCAAATCAACCAATCAGGGGCTTCGCTTGAAAGTAACAGCGGTTGCCTCACTACTTGGCTCTGTTCGAGTAAGTGCGTTTACACTGTTTCCGATAACTCGAACAGGAACTGAACGTGTATGTGCCTATTATCGGCACTATTAAAAAAAATGAATAAACCGAAATAATAATAATTCTAAACACCCTGTATAAAAGTTGCGAATTTTCTCCTATAGCCAAATAAATCATATTCAAGCAACTTCATAAATAATACACGATACACGCATTTGTCGACATTTTTGCCCATTACTTTCCTTGTAATTTTACCTTTATAACTTCTGCGAAACGCCAGTTTGTTATTTTAATGGTTACAACGTGGTAGCTGACATTTACAGCGATCCTGTAATGTGTATCACTTTTGTAATGTAATAATTGTCAAGGTGATGAAAGTATAACTTTTTTTTGCTTCTTCTTGTATGAAGAAATTCGCTTTAATTGCGTGGAAATATGAGGACTTGTCACGTAGGGTTTTAATTTACGCATTACGACGATACAGGGTGAGCCAGCCAGCCATTCGGTAAGGCTGACTTGCGGATGGCCCAATGATTAGTAGCTAGAATGCTTATGTCTATTTTATTAATATAACAATTGGTACGAAAAATGAGCAAGATTAAATGAGAACCCTAAAAACTATAATTAACCCTAACTATAAAAAATATCAGTTTAAAGAATGTTAGATGAACCGCAAAAGAGCCCCAAATAGTGTTATATGTAGTATGCAACAGTTAATAAATGAAACACAAACCAACAAAAACGAAGAAGTAAAACAATAAATGACACAAAACCCTAAAAAGAGCAAAACAAAATTTAAAGAACTAACCCTGACTGAACCTCAAATGATGTTTTTAGCGTTCAACAGTTGAGAAAGGTAACAAATGAAACACAAAGCTATAAAAAAGAGAAAATCTAAATGAGAATATTAAAAAATTTAAATAACTAAGCCAAATTAGAAGAAAATATCAGCTAAAAGCGCTTTAGATGAAACGGAAATTTGACGAAATTAATAAATGAAATAAAACCCTAAAAAAGAGCAAGGCTGAATAAGAATAATGAAAAATTAAAATAACTAAACCAAATGAACAGAAGAATCAGTCGAGAGAAAGTGTAGTAGCAATAAGCGAACAGTTAACAAAGTTAGTAAATACAAACCTAAAAAAAAAAGAACAAGGCTAAATGAGAACACAAAAAAAACTAAAATAACACAAACTAAAAGTACTGCCAGTTAAAATCACACTTGAGACAGAAAGGGAGAACCCAAGTAAACAATTGTAGTACACAAGAAAAGTTAATAAAGAATAAACGAATCACAATCCTAGAAAGGTTGGATTAATGAATGCAGCATACATAGGGAATAGATGAATTACAAACCAAACAAGTGTATGACCAAATAAGAACATTAAGCAATTAAAATATTGCTAAAAAGGTATTAACGCGATCGAGAGAGTCGTAAGCAAGACACTGAAATTTAAAAGTGAAGTATTAAACGGAGAAAAGAAAATAAATAAGAAAGAAACAAAGGAACAACAATCATTAAGTAATAATGGTGATTTACGACTCGAAGGAAGCGAAAAACTCGAAAGAGAAAAATTAGAAGTTTCAACATATATGAGCTACCATTGGCAAAACACCATAAAAACAAGCTTAGATGAGAATCCTAAATTTAAAAAAATGTGGCATACTGAATGAAGAGAAAAAGATAATAAAATAAAAGAACAAGAACATTGAAACAACCATAATAGAAAGCTTATACACGATTCGAAGAAGACGAAAAGCGCGGTCAAAGAGGAAAAATAAGAAGGTGTCATAGGTGAGCAGTCGTAGGCAGTGAATCATAAAAAACTGAAACACTTTTAAGAAATGCAAAACATAGAGAAAACAAAATAGGAAAAAAAAGACAAAAAAAATCAAAAAATATTAAACATGGATAAGAGAAAGTGACGAACAACACGTTTAAAAAGGGGAAATCAGAAATTATGTTATAGGTAAAGGACCATAAAAGTCAAGGTTAGTTTGGGTTAGTTTGGGTTAGTGTCGAATGGAGACAGCAAAAAGGGAATAAAAGGCGTTAAAAGAAAAACAAAAAAACATTAATCAAAAATAATAGTTGACATAAGAGATGGAGAAAACGAAAAGCGTTCAAAGAGGGAAAATAACATATGTTATAGATATGCAGTCGTAGGCAGAAGATCATAAAAAAGCAGAATGGCAATACAAAAATAATTTAAAAAATATTAAACGAATTAAAAAATGAATGCAAAGTCAATATGAGACAATATTAGGAAACATTAAAAAAGAGCGTTCAAAAAGTGAAAATAAGAAAGAAAAAACAACACGAAAGATGAACAAAGAACATTACACTATAATGCTGATTTGCAACTTGAAGAAAGCAAAACAAACAGCGCGTTCGAAGAGCAATAATTTGAAAATCCATAAAAAACAAGCTGAGATACAAAATTCTAAATTATAAAAGAAAAAATTAAAAACTATAAACTTTTGAGAAAACAAAACGGGAAAACAAGATAGCAAAAATAACAATAAGAGAATATGATTAATAGCGGAAATAAGAATATTTTATAAATAAAATACTATACAAAAAAAAATTAAACAAAAACTAAAAAAAAAATTGGGAATGTAAATAGTGGAATGGAGCTAATAAACAGGGAATAAAGGATTAACAAAAAAACATTAATCACCAATAATCGGTGATATAAAAGAAAAACGTGTTCAAAGAGGAAAAATGGCACCTGTTATAGATGAGCAGTCGTAAGCAGAGAACTATAAAGAAGCAAATATTAATAAAAACAAAAAAAATAATACAAAAAAGGAAACAAAAGCAATATGAGAAAATAATATAAACATTAAGCAACAATAATAGAATGTGTTAGACGACTAAAAGAAGAGAAAAAGCTCGTTCAAAATTGGAAATAACAAGTGAGTCTAAACGAAAACACTAAATTTCAAAAGATGTAAAATATTGAATGGAGAGAAACAAGACTATACAAAGAAAGAAAAGAACAAGAGACATTAAGCTTTAAAAAGGAAAAAAATAGGCCACCCTGTTACATGTAGTATAGAAGCAACGAGCAAACAGTTCGCAAAGCTAATAAAAGAAACACTAGCCTAAAAAATAATGGTGATATCCGACTCGAAGAACACGGAAAGGAAATTCGAAGGGGAAAAATTAGAAGATGTGTTATAGATGAGTTGTCACAGCTGAGATGAAAATCCGTATCTTAAAAAATGAGACGGGAAATAGACAAAAAAGGAAAGAACAAGACATATTAAACATTTACTCGGAGAAGATCAAAAGTGTCGTGAAAAAGGTAAAATAAGATGTTATGAATGAGCAGTCGTAGGCGTAATTGAACAAACTAAAACAATTTAAAAAATGCAAAACATGGAGACAAAAAAAAAGAGAAGACAAGACGAAAGATAGAAAACATTTAAACAACAATACGAGAATGTGATGTGAGGAATCTCTCTTACAAGTAAAGAACCATGAAAAATAGTTTAAATAAAAACTAAAAAAAAAATAGGAAAGTGTAAAACGTGGAACGGATACAACAAAAAGAGAATAACAAGCAATAAGTGAAAGAATAAAAAAACATTAACCAACAATAACAGGTGATATAAGAGTTTGAGAAGACGAAAATTGCAATGAGCAGTCGTAGGCAGATGACCATTAAAAGCAAAAAAATCAAAACACAAAAATATTTAATAAAATGTAAAATATCGAAGGAATAAAAAAAGGGAAGAAGAGGCAATAAGAAATATGAAACCACAATAATAGAAAGTGTTAAGACGACTCGAACAAGACGAAAAGCGTATTCACAAATTGGAAAAAAGAAGATCGGTTATAAATGAGCAGTCTAAACCCTTTTTTTTAAATGAAGAATATTAATTGAAAGAAACAAAAATCATTAAACTTAGCAAATTCGCACTCTAGTTTGGCTAGTTATAAATCGTTCTGACAAAAAGTACAAAGAAACTGATTATTGTCGAGGTCCGACCCTGTCGATGATCTATCAATATGATCGACCAGTTGCTGATAATCCTTATACATCTGATGCGTAATTGTTTCTCGGAAACCCCTATAGTTGCTGCTTATCGTTTTATAGACTCCTGCGGCGCGGCCCATTCGACCGCTCCTATTTGGGCTTATTATTTTTCTCTTATCCCTCATTTTTATCCGCTTTTGTGCCGTATTTGGTACGGTAATAAACCTAATGGATAAGGACGGAATACGCGCGGAATCCGCCGATGCCGGGATATCCTTAGTCATAGCGGTTAGAAGCTTTGAGTCTGTAATTTTCAGCTTAAAAAGAAAAAGCAATCGTTCCTGGGCACTTAGCTTCCTCATTGCTGAAGTCCTTTTAATTTAATGATCCTATACATTGTTTCAGTTTTTTTGGCTTTTATTTTGTTTTAATACAATTCCGAACCCTGGCACATCAGCATTTTAGGAAAGAGGTTCAAACTGCACATTTATTTTAAAACCAAAAAGAGTCTTACTGCAAAATTTAATACAAAAAAAAGTAGTTGGACATGCTGAATTCAAATATAACAGCAGTAGCGTTGCCAGATTTTCCGTTTTTTTTTTCAACGAACACCGGGATATTCTAGTAAAACCATTGGAATAAATGATATTTTTATCTTGTTTTTCTGAAGCCATATGACATTTATATTTGCTCTACTCATAAAAATGTCAATAACAGTTCTATAGAATCGCTTATAAACCTGTCCTAAATTTTAAAGGCACCTTATATGTGTTAAAAAGAGACACAGCGAATCCTTCCTCGTAGTTGGATCAGCGCTCTGAGAGGGCGGAGCGTATAGAGCGCGACACAAATGAGAATGCGAAAGCGCTATTAGTGGCCTGTCAAATTTGCTGTTGGATTTTATTACTGTTTCGTGTACAGACGAAGGACACTTGGTATATGATTTTTGCCTAACCCAACCCGTGTTGCCACTGCGAAAAGTATGTATATTCCAGAGCTTTGCATTTGTTTAGCAATATGGAGCAAAAATGTACAAAATGGACATCCGTCTAGAGTTCTACTATATTACATGAATATTTGTTTATTTATTTTATATTATTACAAAAGGGATTGATACACTCACAACCATACAAATAAATAGTGTCAAGAATATAGTCATAGACACTAACAGTTTTGATTCAAATTTGCAGTAAATAGTGTAAACGTATTCACTTGACCAATAGCAATACGTCGTATGTCGTAACCATGGATCCTAGCGAGCCAGTATAAGAAAGTAAAGCCCCTAATTGGTCAATTTGGGATAGGAAGCGAAACATCAATCGGTGTTGGCATTGGTAGCTTAGTATTTGTTAGCTAATATATTTCAAAAATTTACAAAATGAACATCCGTCTAGACTTCTACTATATTACATGAATATTTAGTTGTTTATATTACTAGAAAGGGGATTGATACACCTACAACACTCTTGGGGAACACGAAAGGAGCCTCCACGTAGAATGTTTTAAATATACATTCGGGCGTCCCCTCACTCCAGAAGCATCAAAAGCGAGATAAAGCGACTAGTTTCTTTTTCTTCTTTCTTCATAGTGCATTGAAAAATTTATGCACTTCAAAGGACCTTTTCAGGTCCAAAGATGACTATTATCTCTATACATTTCGAAGGTATGTCCGCATGCAAGAAAGAGCTGTTGCAGGACCTATGCCAACAACATGACTGTAATGTCCTATGCATACAAGAGACCCATAGAGATAGCTAGCAGAAGAGACCCGAAATTCAATGCCTGCAGCTTATTGCCGATAGGCCTCATCGACAATATGGAAGCGCAGTTTTCGTTAAGCCCGATATACAGGTCCAGTCCACTAATATAACTGAGGAGAATGAAATCGAGATACTAACAGTAGAACTGAACAACTGCACTATCACCTCTGTGTATAAACCACCACACACTGAAATCAAGGCAAATGAGATCTGCTCATTCGCCACAGGTAAGATACACTACGTGATTGGGGATTTCAACAGCGACGACGACAAGAATGGCGAGGCGGTGATCCAATGGGCGGACGCAAACAGTATAATTCTCTTACACGACAACACCAGCCTCCTTCAACAGTGCTAGATGGCGTAGAGGATATAACCCATGCCAAACCCCCAACATCGGCCAAATATGTGTCAGGTTATGGCTATAGCCATTGCATCCCCTTCAGACGCAGATCTAAACAGCCAACTGGCCCAAATTTCAGACATTACTGGATAATGCTGTGGATACAGTTATACCTATCCCAAGCTCATACGATAGATTTGTGGAAATCCTTAAAAAATGCTCACGGCTCTTCATCCCCAGAGGCTGCAACACTAACTATATCCAAGGCCTAACAACATTGACGAAGGATCTACTGCAAAATTACCTAACTCTCTTCGAGGCCAATCCATTGGGTGAAGACACAATAGAGGCGGCAAACAACTAGTCAGCTCTATATGCGAGGTCAAAAGAGAACTGGATCAAACTAATGGAGGAGCTGGATATGAGCAAAAGCAGCCACAAGGCGTGGAGACTACTAAAACGCCTAAATAGCGACCCAACTCACTTAAGAGCCTATGCCAACGTGACGGCAGACCAAATAGCCACTCAGCTCGTAAAGAATGGCAAGCCAGATCAAATGCCCCCTAGACACGAAACCAATATTAACCGAATAGAGGGCAACGAAGCGACCAAATTGTCCACCCATTTTACCATAGAAGAGCTGAATAATGCCATAAAGAAATGCAAACCACGACAGGCCGTTGGACTAGACGACATCCTGACCGAGCAGATCAAGCATTCCAGGCAGAAAGTAAAACAGTGGCTTCTGGACATGTGCAATGCCTGTTTGCAACAGTGTAAAATTCCTTGCATTTGGCGAAAATCCAAGATCATAGCGATTCTTAAACCGGGTAAAGAAGCTAGCAATCCAAAGAGCTACCGCCAAATCTCCCTGTTATGCCATACATATAACATCTTTGAAAGAATAATACAAAACCCCGTCTCACTTGCAGTGAATTCCGTCCCGAAAAAAGCTGTACTGCACAAGTGCTTAATCTAACTAAGCATATCGAGATGGCTTCCAAGGGGGCTATGTGACGGGTGCCGTTTTCATCGACCTCACGGCCGCATATGACACCATCAATCTTCGACTCCTGATGCAGAAGATATATGTTACAATTAAAGATTTAAGACTTACAAACATCATCAGAAATGTGCTCTAAAATCGGAGGTTTTTGGTGGAGTTCCAGGGAAAACGAAGCAGATTGCTACAGAGAAGTGTGTTGGCACCACTACTCTAGGAGGTCTAGGAAAGGTAGCTTCTCATTATTTTCTACTTCTATTGTGAATTGGATTCTACTGTGAAACGCTACGTAGATGACATCTTTATTATATGGCCCCATGGTAGAGAACAGTTGGACACTTTACTGGTCAATCTAAATCAAATTCACAGCAGAATCCAATTCACAATAGAAGTAGAAAAGAATGAGAAGCTACCTTTCCTAGACCTCCACATCACCAGAACGCCGGACAAAACCCTAGATTATACCGTCTATAGGAAACCTATCCATACTAACAGATATCTAAACCACAAATCCAATCCGTGGCAAATACTTTGATATCTCGGTCCTATCGCCTAACAAAACCTACCCAAAGGCAAGAAGAAATAAAACTAACAACAAACGCCCTTAAACAAAATGGCTACTCTGGAAACAACATTAGGAAGGCAATTAACCAACAAAAACAAACAAGGAAGAAACCAGAAGGCAACGAAGAACAGAACTTGCCAAAAGCCATACCTCCATATATAAAGGGAGTCACTGACAAAGTCGGCAGGATCCTAAGGAAGCATAAAATTAAGCCATTTTTCAAGCCACAGCAAACCTTAGCACAAGTACTAGGAAATCCAAAGGACAAAGTACAGCTTGAGAACCAGGGAGTGTACAGCATACCTTGCGGGGACTGTCAAAAATCGTACATAGGGCAGACAAATAGACGAATTTCAACTAGAATCCAGGAGCATAAGAACAGCATCAGAACGAAGCAGACTACATCAGCGCTCTTCCAACACCACTTAACAACAGGACACTCCATCGACTTCAACAACGCTAGACCAGTAGCTACAGTGGACCACTACAAAACTCGCATAATCAGAGAAGCTCTAGAAATCGAAAAGAACGGACAGCTCAATAAGCGAGACGACGCTCTCAATATCCTAAAAATTTGGAAATCTTTTCTCAAGGTTCAAGAAAATCAATCCAGCTCCACTCAACAAACGAACCAGAACATTGCCGAAGGAAGAAAAATGGAACCAACGGAGGCGGAGTCTATGCCGCGTTACAATCTGCGCAGACGCCAGCCTATAAAAGCAGACGCAAACCGATCACTGAATCAGTTCGAGCCCAGAAGCGGAGCGAGCAACACTTGAAAATGCCAGATGCGATTCTGGCGAAACGTCGTGAAGATGAAGAATTTCAAGACGAACGGATTGATACCCGGAATACTGTTTATATACCA
>MU196046.1:0-12861 GCA_016904865.1 Pissodes strobi
AAATATATACAACAATGATAAATTATAATAGAATAAACATTTTGCGGTAATTGGATATACCTTTAAGCTTTCTGAAAAAAAATTGAACCTTCGTCATTTATGATAAACCAAATGCATACAGATTTCTTTAAATATTACTTACATTTTTGGCACTCTCTTCATATTTATTTTTGATGTGTAAACATCTTACGCGGCGGTATGAGGGTAAATCTCGGAAAATGATAATAAACTTATTGGAAATTTTCTTAGAACGTCTATGGAACAAGAAAGGCTATTGGGCTGGCAATAACGTCCATAGGAAAAAAAGGACCTCAGAAAATAAAATCTTTAGCCGTGGATAATATAATAAATACATTCACCAAAGAAAAGACAAGAAGTACTTATTTATAATTTAACCAGTAAAATATTTTTAGAGCAAATATTTCTAATATGTATTGTTGTTTTTGTTATCTGTTATCTTCCAAAAAAGACTACCCCAAGAAATACTCATACAGGACTATTCAGGGCGAAATACGCTACTGCAATATAGTATACAACCTTTTTTCCGTTATTTTTTTGATCTGATGATACCCTGGACACGTAAGATCAAAGCTTCTTCCATTTCTACATTGGCTGTTCGCGTGAATTTCAAATGAAGCAATACTGTCACCAAAGATATAAAAATCGAATTACGCAGAAACCGTAAAATAAAGTAATTCTCGTATTTTATGGAAAAAAGGGAGCGCATAAAGTTGAGGCTCTTTATCATTCGGTCCATTAGAGCTATTTGTCTGAGAGTTTTAATAAAATTTTATTAAAAATTTTAGGAGATGCGCCCTTCTAAAGGGCCCTTTTTATTGACGAATGGATATAAAAACATAATTAGAAATTATAAGAGCTCAAAAATAATAAACTCGAATTTTTATTAGGCGATTTATTGCTCTGTAAAAAAAGGGATTCGTGGTTTTATCATAAACATGTCTCGTGTATTGCACGTGGATTTGGTTCTTTCTGTTCTTTTCTTTTTATATTTCTTATAGTATAGTGCGAGATTCCTCTAATTTTGAGCCTTTTTCTGTCAATTATAATACAGAATGATTCACGTAGATGGCCTATTGGACGTACCTCGAGAACGATTGATTTTCAGTTTTTAAATTTTAGTACTCTACACTGCACATTTTAAATTTATTTTAAACGGCGCGGCAGTTCTAATCTATTTGAAACTGATAGGATTTTAGATGTTAGGCTATATTCCAAGTAAATTGTATTAAGAATTCCTTATAGCACCTATTTTCTAAATCATTTAAATGAGCAATATTTTAGGACAAAAACACATAAACAGAACCTCGTTTAATGATATTTTCAAGAGAAACCGTCTTGAACAATATATAGAGTAATTGGACAAACCCTTATAAGCCTAATGAAAAAATACTAACCCTTGTTTTGAATATAGGATGAATACGATTTTTCGTAAATTAGAGGTAGATACGAGAGCAAGTTTTTCTTAATAGAACTCTGTCTTTAAAATTTTGTTTTAATATGAGTTAAAAATGGTGCTAGATCTCTCTTCTCGCCTCTCTTTAACGCCTTTTAACGACTAATTTCGCAAGAAATGGAAAATGAGCATTTGAATTAGAAGTACCTAATGAACTAGGAACTACGCCATAAAAAATAAATATGAAGCGAGTGTCAAAAATGTCTGAAGTAATATTTAAAGAAATCTGTATGTATTTTGTGTATCATAAATATGTCCATTTATTATAGACAAAATGGTTTTGAGTTATGCCTTAGTGTTTAGTTTTAAAGCTTTCATATCTCTACATTATTTACAACACATTTTGTGACATGAAAAATGTCTCAAATATAATTGTCACACATATTCACCGTTTTTACTTACTGTTTAAATTAAAGTTCTATGAATCAATATGAACTATGTTATTTTGTCCGTAGTTCCCCTATATCTCCGGTAGTTTAGCTATCGAAAAAATAGCTCAAGTTTGGGTAAAAAAGATTTCTTTTGCAACGAGGTTAAGTGCAGCATTATAGAAAAAGTCACATAAGTCCGGTCATGTCTAAAACTTTTTGATCACAACTGGACATGCCTCACAAGAACATAGCAAGCAGCCTACTAACCCTCCAAAAATAGATCAAATCGGTGCAATAAATAAAAAGTTATTAACGATGAAAAAGTGTGGAACTTTAATTTGGCCCATATTATGTCTATTTTTGTGGTCTTCATATAGACGGAAAATTTTCTATGGATTCAATAAATAACTCACTTTCCTCGTTCGTTCAGCACAAAACCATATATGCGAGTACATAATCCTTAAACCGATACTTAACCACAAACTCAAAATCTTTTAAAGCTAAATATCAGAATTTAGTGCATAACAGTTAAAAGTTGGGAATATTATCAGTTATTTATTTATTTATTACATAGGTATCAACAGCACTGGTGCCAATTACACATACATATTAAATCTAGGTATAAAATCAAACAAAGAAAGGCAATCAAGCGAACTCGAATTAAAACACAAATAAACAAAAATACATCGATAAAACACTGTCCAGTTAAAGTGCTTTAACATTATAAAACTGGGTACAGTACATAACTAAGCTTACACAAGATTAGTCATTTGCAGCCAAAGTACAATACATATACAAATAAATAGACATACTTAATACAACCACACAATGATCACAACAGATGCAATTGAGTCTTTGGTTTATTAATTGGTCGTTCTCAGCTTATCGTCGACCAAATTTTTGAACTGACCAAGACTAGTTGTATCTACATCAATATCATATGCATACAAATTAAAAAAGTAACAAATTTTGTAAATTGGAGAGTTCTTATACAGGTTTATTCGAGGATGGGCTAGATAAAAAACATTTGAGGCTCGCGAGTTGCCTCTATTGATAACAAAAGGTAATTTACCAAGAATTTCGGGGCAGTCAATTTCACCTTTCAAAATTCTAAATAAAGTGCATAGTAATATTTTAATTCTTCTTTTTACTAACGAAAGCCTGTCAAAGATTCCTAAAAGGTATTCGTTGTCACACCCTTTCTGAGGATATACGCCATACTTCCTATAATACATGCACTTGCAAAAATCTTCTCTGCACTTTTTCAATAAATGTTACCCAAACACTATACTGGGGGGACCATATTATGCTTCCATATTCCAAAACTGGCAACACAAGGCTATCAAAAAGATGCCAGCAAACATCCGTGCTGAAAACTCTGGTATTCCTGACAATAAAACCTGCTATTTTTCGTGCACTATCAATTTTAGATATTATATGGTTTGAGAAAGACAATGTTGGGTCAAAGATTACACCAAGATCCTTATGCTGATTCACTCGCCGTAAATTGACTCCATTTAAAGAATAGTCATAGCCAATAATATTATGATTCAATGTGAAAGACATACACGCACATTTACTTACATTCAAATTAAAGCTATTCGAATCACACCAGTCAGCCACGGCGCAAAAGTTATTCTGTAGGGTCTCACAATCCTCAACAGAATCAATTTGATAGAAACATTTAAAGTCATCTGCAAACAACAACCTTAGAGCATTCTTGATACCACCGGCCATACCGTTTACAGCTGCCAAAAACAAAAGAGGACCCAAGTTGAATCCCTGAGGAACTCCCGATGTACTCGCGAAAATAACCGACCTGCATCCTTTAACCTCAACATACTGGAACCTACTATTCAAATAAGATTTAATCAAATCTTGAAGATATAGAGAAACATTCAAATCAGACAAAGATCTCAATATTACACAATGCCTCACTCTATCAAATGCCTTCTCCATGTCGGTGTATATAACATATACCTGAGATTTGTTGTTAATAGCTTCGTGAACAAACTGACAGAAGGAGGCTAAGTTAGTAACTGTTGACTTTTTAGGTAAAAAGCCATGTTGACATGCTGAGAGTCAACCAGAGATGTCATCATATAATCGTTCGAAAATAACAACCTCAAAATTTTTTTAAACCGCGCTTACAATGCTTATGGGCCTGTAGATATTTATTTCATGTCTGGCTCCCGCCTTGTGAATTGGAATTATTTTACTAACTTTCTACTGATCAGGATAAACTGAGGTTTTTAAGATTAAATGAAACAAACATTCCAAAGGTTTAGACCAGTACTCACTACAACCTTTCCAAATATAAGTCGGGATCGCCCTATTTGCCCTAATTTTCTTCACTGCTTTCGTTATTTCTTGCGTTGAAATTAACCTGCTACAAAAGAATGACTTAGACTTGGCCGCTGTGCAGCTTGTATCTTCGTTATTGATAAAAACTGATTTAAAAAATCAGCAAAACCATCAGCTACACTTTGAGAACCCGAATAAATTTTGTCACCAAAAGACATTTCCCCCAAAATATCAGGAGAATCCTTTAGTCTTTAAAAATGACCAAAAGTTTTTAGGGTTCATTTTTTAGTTCATTGTTCATTTTGAAGCTTGATTCAACATCCTGTATATATTTAGAACGTGCAATTTAAATTTTATTTTTAATGATGCTTCTAAAAGAAAAATACTTGTGCGTTCAGTAGTGAGATTTGAGTTTCTTAGATTTGAGAAAAGAATTATATTTTTGTTTAAGAAGGTTAATTATCTCTTTATTGAACCAGACTGGGTATTTTTTTTATCTATCTGAGTTGACTTCGGAACACATTTCTCAAACAAGTTGGCCAGTTTGGTATAAAAATACCCCAATGCCGAATTAACATCATGAAAGCTCTCAATGTCACTCCAGTCTTGGCCTCTGAAAAGTCTATACATTAGCAAAAAATCATTCTTTTTAAATTTAGTTTCGTTGTTGATAATTTACAGTGTTCAACACGTTCTTTAGTTTTCAAGCATATCTCAGATATGGATGATGTTTGTCAATTGGAACCAAAGGATCATCTGTTTTGTCGACCCGCACACCAGCAAAAGAGGAAATGACGAGATCAAGAACAACATTGCTACCATTTCTGACCCGATTCAACTGTACTACATTATTAAATGACTGGAAAGACTTAAGAGTATTTAAAGCATCATTACAAGAAAGATGGTTTACATAACTTGGAATATTAAAGTCGCCAATTATAACGTATTCGGATTTAGATTCGCCACTCAAGTTAGATTCTATCTTCTCCAAAAATTGCTCATACTAGCGCTATTTGCGACGAAGTAGACTATTATTACATATAAAGAAGAATGTGTGCTCAATCTGAGTTTCACACATATTTCTTCCTGATCAGCATCAAAAATGTTCACCACAGCAGCCATAAAGCGACTCTTAACAGCCAGCAAAACTCCACCGCCCTATGATTTGTCATCAGTGATAACCCTATTTCTACCCTTCCTAAACACAACCCTATTGTCATAAAAAAAAACTCTGCATTATTTATTGATTCGTTCAACCATGTTTCGGATATACCTATTATATCATGGTCATTAATGAGTATGTTGCACTTTAAATTATGTAGTTTGGTTTTAATCCCCCTACAATTCTGGTAAAATACCGATACCTTGTTTGTTAAGTGGCTATTAATTACATCTGATCTTGATGAAAATTTGTCCCAGAGGCATTAGGTGAAGTGTTATTATGCGAATCACTACATGCATAGCATGAAACATCACGACCACCTCCAGTTGGAGAACTGTTTGAGGAATTCAACAAAGAACTATCGAAAGGAGCTTGACTGTATGCGGTATCAATAATATTGATGTAGTTCAGATTCTTGTTGCAAGACGAAGCTATAACATTATTAATTAATTCGGTCAATTTCATAGTGGATTGCTTCCTACCCAACTTGTTACAACTATCATTCTATTTGCTGAAAACCTATCGAAGTTATATACAACATTACTTATCCTATTGTTAAAATCATAACACTTACTTTGCACTCCAAAACAAATAGGTGTCGATAGGACAATAACATTGGTATGGACGCACATATTCAGCCTATTTATAACATACTGATATTTTGGAAAACTTTCCTTACAAACATTATTATATCCTGCAAAAATAATTAAGTGATCATCCCTACTAAAACTCTCAATTAAAAGCGCAACATTTTCCACAACATCTTCGAATAGACCAAAAGGTTTTATTACGCTCTGAACCATATATTTACTTCCAAGTTTTTCATTTATGGTTGAATCTGATCCCCTTCCCATCAATCCCATCTGATCACAGAGTAGAAGTATGCGATTTTTGTTCATTTAAAACATTGATATGCCTGCTAGATACATCCAAACACGACACACTTGTCGCCACTCTCTTGTCCTCGGAAGCAACAGTAAATAATTCAGTCTGCGTACACACATCTGCACAGTCTGATATAGGCGGTGTTAAGTTTGTGTCATTTTTTAATTCCATCAAGTCCCGTAGATGTTGGTCATTGTCCTTTGTTAAAGAGGAAATATTATCGAGTAGAGTAATGTTAAAATTTTTTAGGGCAGTTATTAGTTCATTTTCAAGACATTCAATTTTAGTTGCCTTAGCTTTGATCTGCCGTACAAAGGTAAAACCTAGTAATCCGTTTTTCAGAAGTTTGCAGGGGAGCGAATAATACTTTAAGGTATCGCCATAAGAATAACGATAAAACTAGATTTTTGTCTTATAACTTATAAAGGGTTTTTTAGCATGCTTTTTTTGTATTTTGACTTATTTTTCTCCTATATACAGTATTTTTAAAAATATAGGACTTACTACTTTTTTTCTAAAAGAATAATGACCATTTACTGTGGAAAAAAATAGTATGTCGAGTTACTATTTATATATTAATAAAAAATTAGGGCTTTACATGAGAAAAACGGTGTAAAATATTTTACTAGCTTTTCCCATATGTATAGATTACCAATAATTCTTTTTTTATTTTGCATATCTTCTTCTACAATGTTTTTCCATTTTAAATGCATTTACTTCTGACCTATTGGCGGGAAAAAATGACCGTTGGATAGCCTTGCTAGGTTTTTCCGTTTGAATATTTGTTTAGATCAGTTCCATTTATTTAATCGGCTGGCTGAGTAGTAGTAACATCGCGTGGAACGGATGGTCGTTAAGAGTATGGTTTTAAGTGTTTTTAGTAGTGTTTTATTAATAAATAAAATAAAAACCTGTTTAAAAACAGTTTGAATGACAATATAAAAAACATGTCTTCCAGGGGAAAGTTATTAGTGGCCCTATCCCAAAAAAAATGTGATATTAACATCATTAAGGAAACAGTCAATGATCCAGAAAAGACGTAAGTTTTATTTTAGGTTTTACATGAATTCTATTTGTGTCTATATAGAAGAATTAGTAACTACAGTACAATCTCGTTAATCCGAATACCAGGTTGTCAGACCCTATTCGGATTATCGAATTGGTCGGATTAACGAATGTATACAATAAAACAGATATGTAATTGTGTTTAGGTCACTATATTTTTTATTTATATCAGGTACTGCAGCTTTTCCAGTGTCACATTTAAAATAATGCTGGAAAAACTAATACCGCCATCAATATCAGTCTTTTACACTCTTATACTCTTACACTGAGCGGGATACTGTAATTCTTTCGAGTAGGAGTAACACGTTTTTCCGTGTCTGCGTGCGGATTGCCGATGCGACGCGACGTTCGGACTATCGCTTCATGATTTGACCGTTCGGATTAGCGTATGTTCGGATTAGTATAACTTGAGAACCACCGCCCTGATCACAATTATACCATACTTAGCACCTGGTATATTTATTTTAGGCTAGCAGCTAATACTGCGCACGGGCAAAAAATGGAAAAGAGACAATCAGCAGAGATTGTAAATCTGAATACAGTTACATCAATAGCTGCAGCTAATATAAAGAATATTTTTTTTTGCACAGAAAATTTCGAAAATACTATGTTTGGATCTCCTCTTCCAGAAAGGTATACAATTTTATGATTTGTAATTTAAAGCTATCTCAAAATTTATTTTTAGGGTGGGAAATAAGTCTTTTGTTATATCTGAAAGTCACTTGACAGACAAGGGAATGGAATCTGATGATATTGGCGGGAAAAATATAGTTAACGCAATGGAAATGGAAGGATCTGTTTCAGACCATGACAAAGTTCTAACAGAGTTACAACCACTTATTGATCGTAAGTTTAGTAGGTTCTTTAAACTGCAAAATGTAAATATTTGGCAGAATTATTTTGAATTTTATTAGCGAGATCATTTCCTCAAAATGAATTAATTTTTGCTAAGATGTATCATGTATGTTTTAAGTTTTGGCGGCTACTTTTACTATTTTTTTAGAAGAACATCGAATTGACAGTCCTTTTGATGACTCAGATATTGACCCAAATTACGACCCTGCAGAAGAAATTAGCACACGTGCTGGAAAACGAAAGAAATTATTTTTTAAAACTCCTACATCTACTCTCAACTCAGGTAAAACATAATAGTCACGTTATATAAATTTATACAACGAATATATATTTTTTTTCATTTTAGGCACATACAGCGAGGATGACATGAGGGTTAACAATGGGAATGACCCAGCTGTTTGTGAAAATGAAAAGAAGAATATTGAAAATATTGATGTTAAAAAGGAAAAGAAAAATACAAGAGCTCGAACAGAAAAAGAAAAAAGTGAGAGAAATTTAAATAAGTATAAACTGCTTCCAGTATGCAACTGCAAAAGGAAATGCTTTCAATATTTTACGAATGAACGAAGACAAGAAACTTGTGAGAGCTTTTGGAAAATGAACTTTGGAGAGAGAAGGCAGTACCTGAGTGGTCATGTGAAACGAAACGATATTAAATATAGAAAGGTAGGAAGCAACAACAACAGGCAATGTTCTCTAAGTTATAGTATGACACAAGAAGACGGTGTCGAAAAGCAAGTATGTAAAATGATGTTTCTGCATACTCACGGCTTAAAGACAGATGGTATGATTACCGAATTAAAACGACAACAAAATATATCCCAGGGATTAAATGTTACCACTGATAATAGGGGAAGGTCAACTCCACTCAACAAAAAAGACTCTGCTACTTTTAAACAACATATTAATTCATACCAACCACAAGTATCCCACTATAACCTCTCACACGCTCCAAACCGCAGATATCTACTCTCAGACTTAAATGTAATCCAAATGTGGAAAGATTTCTGCGAAAAATATGAAACTGTTTCATATGAAACATACAGGCATGAATTCAATCTCGAGAATATTGGATTTGATCAACCTACTCAAGATGACTGCGATATATGTATAAAATGGAAAGAACACGAAAAGGCGTGTAATAAAACTGATGAAGTTGCTGCTTGTTCTGACTGCATAACCTATGATATTCATCACGAATTATACAAGGAAGTAAGAGCTGCATATCAAGCTGATCGTGACGGACAATTTGATAAATCTTATAGACTCTACTCTGTAGACATGCAAAAAATATTGCTATTACCAAAGATGTCCTTGAAGTCTTCAGTTTTTATCAGCAGATTGGTTATTTTCAATGAAACCTTTGCAGCTTTCAACAAGCCATTTGAGAATATATGTGTATTGTGGCACGAGGCCATTAGTGGCCGAAATGCTGAAGATGTTGCTTCTAGCTACTGCGCAATCATGCAGCGAACATCTGCTGATATTAGACATTACATATTTTGGTGCGATAACTGTAGCGCGCAAAATAAAAACTGGAAGTTATACACATCACTAACGTGCATCGTTAATGCCGAATGGGGCCCAACATCAATAACACTAAAGTATTTCGAAGTTGGGCATACCTTTATGAAGGCCGACACCGTACATGGACAGATCGGTAAAGCATGGAAGAAAAAAAAACAATATTTATGATATTCATGACTTAAACGAATTGATACTTAAAACTTCTCGACAAAATAAAACTTTATTACTGAATTGCGAAGACTTTTATCAGTTTAAAGAGGGCTGTCGACAAAGACGCAAAAAAAATGAAGAACCATGTTTTCCAAAGCTCTGCGATGTAAAAGTAGCAGAGTTCAGAAAGGGCTCGAAAAATATGTTGTATAAAAAAAGGCACACTGATGGTGAGTTCTTTTCTCTCGATTTTATAAGGCCGAAATTTGATTTATCAATGCCTGAGACTAGGCAATCTAATAGAGATGTCAATGATACAAAAAAACAGAAAATACTTACCGATTTGGTCTCAAAAATGCCAGCTGTAAAACGTATTTTTTGGGAAAATTTGCAAACATCAAAAGATTCATACGATCTTCTTTCAAATCAAAATTAACAGGGGTCAAACATATACCTATATTTGACCATAATATTACTAGATTTAATTTAAGTACAATATAAAATTAATTCTGTTGTTTTAGGTTATATGGATTGTATTAAAAACTGTTTCTTTGTCGTTCCTTTAGTTGGTATGTTTTGATTTTTATCTGTAGAAGGTGTTTCTTTTATATATTTGACGTTTCGTAAAAGGCAATGTTAAAACTAGTGTGAGTTGTATTCCTATTTGTTTTTTGTAATAAACATTTTTAAATTAAGATATTGTTTATCTATAATTAAAAAAAAAACTCCAAAATACTAACTTGGTCCTATTTATTATTCCTATGTAAATAGACATATTATGTTTTACCAATTGCAGCGAGCATATCCATTTTTATCCCTTTAAAATGGAAGAACTTGGCAAGTTGATACACTAACTTTGCACAGAATTTAATTTTAATACAAAAAGATGGAAATCTCTAGTAAGTTGTTATGCAAGATTTTTCCGTTGTAATTTATGATAGTTTGTTTTATGAATACAATAGTAAAACATTCATGCTAGTTTTTTCCGTTTTAAACTGGGCTTGCTACATACTTCCTTTGGAAAAGGTCTGATTTTTGGACTTACTAGAAAATTCCAATGGCTGTAAAATATTTGTTTTTTGAAATTCAGTCCCAAACGACCTATTCCCACAAAGGGAAAATCTAGCAGATTCTGATGGTGCTAAAACCTAATTTTGACCATAAGTGACTTACTAGGTTTTACCTTAGCACGGCAGTGATGTCCTTCGCTAGATTGCTGTTAATTTTGAGCATATTAACTATTTCTTTTTTGGTACAAATCAATTCTTCTTTTTGCGACCGAATGGTGATCTCGTAATTCCTTTCAACCTCAAAAACCTCATCATCCAATATTTCCGTTCGTCGTTCAAGTCGCTTGATGTGTGTATCTTTTAATTTGTTGTCATTTATAAGTCTATCAATCTCCTGCTTGAGGCTTAGCTTTAGATCTTCGAAGTCAATTTCAAGATTGTTGATGTAGGTATCATTTTTAACCAAATCAGTTTTGAGTTGATCGCAATGCAAAGATAACTGCTCTGCATCTAAAGACCCGCTTTGCAACCATTGCAAAAAAATATAATAGTTCGGTTTTGGAGAAGTAGAGCATCAGACTCTGTAGTACCTACTCAAGTTTGCACGCAGTCCTTATAGTGAAAGAGTTTACAACGGTCGCAATTAACACCAAAAAGCTCACCCTCTTTAGCATTTGGGCGGCGTTTAAAGATACAAACAGTTTGACATATAGCACAGTTTGAAGCCATGGCACAAAGTAAAATATAAAAGTAAAATATTTCTGAAATGGTGGTGCTATAGTAAGCACAATTTTTTGTAAATCAAATGTTTTTGGATAACATAAACAACCGTTTTTTTCATTTAGAAGGCACCCAAAAAGTGATACACCTATTACATGTCTTGCACAACAGTGGTAGACCATGCAACACAACACAGGGCCAGGAAAATCGTCCATCACTATATTGTCCAAAAATCGCGATTTTCCATGGAGTATTACTTGATCAAATCAGACAAAACTCAGACAGATACACAATGCACATACATTATCTTACATTACATTTGCAATATTCACTAAATTATGAGTAAGTCAACGTGTGAGCAGCACTAGTGATATCCTTTACTTTTGACTTATAGATTGTGCATTAAATGGTGAATTATACATTAACAAAGTTGTTTGAAGACTTTCCATTAGTTTTCTCTCGTGCTGAGATAACGAGATTTGTTAAGTGAAACTCTCTTGGGAGTCACAGCTATCAGCAAATATATACAAAAAATCAGGGCTATTGCCATCCCGATTTCGATTCGCTGAAAGGGTCCAGCACAGGCAATGGACTATTCACAGACAATTACTCGTAGTTCTAAAATAGCACAACAACGAAAGAGATTACTCGAAATGCTGCGTCCCGATCGATACACACAGCCAGAGAACATTGGCCTACACACAGCTGTTCTCCATCCTCCTGCCCCTATCACCCCTCATCGTTCGGTGCCCCCCCGTCGGCGGTTCGATCCGTTTCCCCGTTTGCACTTTTGTCCTGTTTTTAACCGCATCGTGCGGGGGGGATGCACATCTCGAGTCGATCGCGAACGTAATCGTTGCCCTATTCTATAAAAATATGCCCTAATATTACGTGAAGCCTCATTTAACAGAACATTTTACTCCGATATTAGTATAGTAGATTTTTTAGGTACGATATCGATATTTTACCAATCCCTGTAACCCCATGTGAAATAATCATACAAAGTATATTGTATGCAGTGTTAGCAAATTACTTTCGCTTGGGTTTCCTTACTTTTTCAAATATTCCTTTTATTCTCGTTTTAAAATCACCCAACGTGTTCCGGATCAAACCACATGGGATACAGCTCGTTATTGCTCCGTTAGAACTTTTAGTGTTTCAAGCAGTTTCGTTAATATTACGTGAAATTCTAAATACAACCGAATTTGGTACCATTGTTCGTTAGAGCTTTTTCGGGCTTCAATTGGCTTTTATACTGGCTTCCTATTTACGTATATATTTAATTTCTTCTCAAAGTCAATAGGTCAGAATCCAAATTTGCATAGTTTGGTACAATTC
>JAEQML010075383.1:0-13859 GCA_016904865.1 Pissodes strobi
CACTATCGAATGCTTTGGATAGGTCTAAACACAAAGCTGCCGTCACTTTTCTATTATTTAGAGAATTATTATGATAGTTTGGTAATAACACCCTGTATGTCTGTAGTATGAATGAGCCATAATTAAACTCCGAATAGGTTTATTTCGCCCCAGGTAAATAGCAAATCTGTCCCTTTAAAGCAATGTATTTCAGTTACTCCTTAGTCCGAATCTGGATTTTCGGTATAATAGATTTTTTATATGCAACAATCGCTGGAAAACAAGTTGTCACTCCGTCAAGGAAATGGTTATTAATCGATCGCAATATAATATATAATTGTCTCCGTCAATATTATGTATAGAAAAATATGTCTAATAAAGAAGAACATGGTTTTACCCTCTCTAATGCATTCCGCTTCCGCACAATTTCTTCCTCTGTTCTCCCCGTCACGCCGCGCCGCGCCGGTAGGATGGACCACTATCGATATATGAAGATTCAAATTCTTATGGGAAGAGAGAGACAAATTGTTGTTCTCAGGGAGGAAAAGACTTATCCTCCCCGGGAGGAAAAGAACCATTTTCCTCCCTCGTTTCGGGGTCGAAAAGGACGTTTTCTATTATGGTAGTAGAAAAAAAAATATTTTTAGTGCCTTACAAACAATCAACTGTGAAATATCGATCCAGTCATCGGCCTGCTTAAATTTGGCGCCAAAAACATCTACCCAGTCGAAGCCCTGTCTGACGCAAAGATATTTAGTAGTTTTCTCCTTTGTTTGCACAGATAGTTAGAAAATATCTGCTCTACTCTGTGTTACCTTTTTTCAACACTGAATTAAGGACTCTTTGGGTATTTTTCTCGAGATAATACAACTCATAGCATCTCTCCTGATGAAGATCGAAGGAGGTAAAATGGCGGTTAGAAATTTGTAGTAGACAAATCTATTTCAGTAAGAAGGTATTTATTGTGAACGAAAAAGCAGTTGAAATATAAGAAAGATTAGTTAAATTCAGTGAAGCACGGAGTTCATTTGAAATTAAAAATCAAAAAATTTTGTTAGACATTTAATAATTGTTAACCGTATGTACAATATCTATTTAATTTTATGCATGAAAGGATGAGTGCTTGAAAGTAGTTAGAAATCATTGTATATATTAATCATATTTAATGCAAATTAAATCTTGCATTATTAAAGTAGGTGATACCTTAAATAAATGTTTCAATTCACACCCTATGAATAAAGTGGTCATTTATAAAGTTAATTACCACCCCCTTCATTATGCTGATAAATAATTTAGGGAATTCATTGTTTGTACCGACCAGGTCTTAATCACTGTATTACAATAAAGTTCATTAAGAGCGATACTGTGCTATAATTCATGGTTCGGTTTAGATATATTATCAGATAATTATTTAAGGTTCTTAGTTTATCTTAATTTCAATCAGCACTTTAAGGCACTATAATTATTTAACTTTAAAAATCATTTGACTTAGTACTCAAGAAGTACGTTACTGTGAACTGCACTTCCCAAGTTGGATCTGAAGATTAGGATATGGTTAGAGCCCCTACCACGTCCCTGTGGACTGCCGTAGGTAAGAGTATATCATAAAATCTGCTACCCATTGCAACTTTAAAGCCCGCCACTCCCTCTACTGCGACGTCGAACAACAACATTGTACAACGGCGTTGTTCAATTTGGTTGGAAGACTGGCGAGGCTACACACTATACTGCGATACCATACTGCACCGCAGTCAGCATAGACTTGGCTTTGGTGAACGATCTCAGCCCAAAGTACCTAAAATTTCGCTTGGTACGCTTGGTCCGCTTGAATTGTCGAGCAGTTTAGTGTTATTCTAATAAATAATATTCAATTTAGCAAACTTTTCAGAACATTGGAAGTTCAAGAATGTGCTATGAAGTAAAATTATTTTGTAATTTAATTTATTATATTTAAAATTTAAAAGATCACTGTATAGGGATTTTCTATATAATTTAGGAGATCACAAACCAAAAGTAATAGTATTTTCGCTAATCTGTCAGAATTTGTCATCAAATAATACAGATGAACATCGTAAATGTGATTAATAAGAGCCAATTGTTGAAGTGAATACTTCTTTGGTTGCATGAGAGCGATTTTTCAAGGCCGCGTCACGACACGCTTTGAAATTTTCATCTCGCAAGAGAAATAAAGTATACGACTCTCTCTCTCTCTCTCTCTCTTTCTCTTTCTCTTTCTCTCTTATGGGATCGGTAAAGAAGGATTCATTACTAACACATGCACTGTTTTACACGAGACTTTTTTTTAATGAAAACCCAGCGATCATAGTACCAGTTTATAAGAAGGGGGATCCGACTGCGGTAGAGAATTACAGGCTGATCGCCCTGCTGTCCGTGTTCTCGAAGGTTTTCGAGAGGGCTTTTCGGGGAAGATTAGTGGGTTTTTAGAGTCCTTCCGAATATTGACCTGCAGGCAGTTCGGGTTCAGAGTTGGACGATCAACTACTGACGCCATATTATCCATTTACCTGAAAATCCAGGGTAATTTCAATGAGAGGCTGAAATCTGCTGGGATTTTTAATGACTTCACAAAGGCCTTCGATACCATAAATCATGCCACACTATTGGATAAATTGGCGTATTATGGAATTAGGGGGCCAGCATATGACTGGATAAAGACCTGCCTGTCAGGCAGGAGTCAAGCCGTGATATTGTTGGGTGATGGTGGACTGACTGTGTCTGATTGGGCAAATGTTAGCACGGGTGTTCCCCAAGGCAGTGTACTATCTTGTTCCTTATGTTTATAAACAACCTACCTATGTTGGCCGGCGATAGTTATATAACTCTTTTCGCGGATGACACGTCGGCAGTTGTCGAGGGGAGTGATTATGAGAGTCTTTGTACCAAGGCGAACAGCTGTATGAGAGATATTGCTGCGTGGTGCGTGGGAAATGGCCTTTGCCTGAATACAGCGAAAACTAACTTTCTTGTTTTCACCCCTATCAGGGTGACCCAGGACAGGAGTCTGCTTGTCAGGGATGGGTCATCAAATCTTAGCCAGCGTGAGGAGGTAATCTTCTTGGGCATTGCAGTTGACTCTCATCTTTCATGGACTGGTCAAATCCATAACACCTGTAGTAAACTGTCATTCAGGAACTACGCTGTACTGCAGTTGAGAGATTTTGTGGAGAAACCTATCCTTAAGATGTTCTATTATGCTACCGTTAAATCGGTCTTGTCTTATGGACTGTTGGCATGGGGTAACTCTAGCAACATAAATAAAGTTTTGATAAGCCAAAAGAGAATAATAAAGACTATGTACCGCTTACCATTCAGAGCCTCCTGTCGCCAAACTTTTAAATCAGAACGGATTCTCACCGTTATTGGTTTATACATTTTTGAATGTGCTTGTTATGTATTTAAACATCTTAATGAATTCTCGAAGTGCGGGGTTATTAATCGTTACATGACAAGAAATACTGAAAGGCTTTTCATTCCTGGTGCTCGGTTGACCCAGGTGCAGAAGGGACCTGGGATCACTTCCCTTAAAATATATACCCACCTGCCTTCAAATATTAAGGATATTCGGATTTTCCACCTCTATAACAGGAAACTTAAGTCCATACTAGCTGAGAACCCCTTTTAGTCATTGACTGAATTTTTTTCACACTCTTTTAGTTAATCGAATTTTGCTTAATTGTAGTGTTTTAGATTTTAATCATTTGTGTCTTGTTTTTAATGTCTTTTTAACTTTGTATTTGACAATTCCAACATATGTGATCATGTCAATGGAAGTAAATGAATAAATAAATAAAGTAACATTTAAAAAAATTGATTTTTCCGTAAATTCTAAAGATGCCCTTCACCTGTTTTCCTAAAATGTCGGGAGAAATCCTAAACTGCTAGAATATTCAGGCTCGTATTTAAAAAAATGTGCTGGTAGAGAACACACTAGAAGTGAAACTTCATCTGCACAACAAGGAAACGGAAAATAGCGGACAGGTCTGCACAGTGTATTAGGTACGCGCGCACCGCCCGCTTGTCGACAAGCTTTGAACTGAGTTATATCGGAGGCCCCGTAGTTTGTTGGTATGTCGTTCCGACTCTTTCATTACAGTGGCGTTTACTTTCTGGAAACTGCACCTCCCGAGTTGAGTCTAAAGATTAGGATATGGCTAGAACCCCTACCACGTCCCTGTGGACTGCAGTAAATGAGAGCGGAATAGGTGAGAGGCAACTGCCTGATCATAAAATCTGATGTCCATTGCAACTTTAAGATCAATAATTTTGTAATTTAATTTATTACATTTTAAATTTAAAAGATCACTCAGTATAGGGATTTTCTATATAATTTAGGAAATCACAAACCAAAAGTAATAGTATTTTCGCTAATCTGTCAGAATTTGTCATCAAATAAAACAGATGAACATCGTGTGATTAATAAAAGCTAATTGTTGAAGTGAATACTTCTTTGGGTGCATGAGAGTGATTTTTCAAGGCCGCGTCACGACACGCTTTGAAATTTTCATCTCGCAAGAGAAATAAAGTATATGTCTCTCTCTCTCTCGATCTATCTATCCCTTTTATGGGATCGGTAAAGAAGTATCCATTTCTAACACATGTACTGTGTTACCTACATGCGACTTTTTTTTTAAATAAAAATCCAGCATATCTAAAAAAATTTTCATTTCCCCATAATTTCTAAAGATGCCCTTCACCTGTTTTTCTAGACTTTCAGGAGAAATCTAAAACTGCTATAATATTCAGGCTTGTATTTAAAAAAATGTGCTTGTAGAGAACACATCAGAAGTGAAACTTTATCTGCACAAAAAAAAACGGAAAATAGCGGACAGGTCTGCACAGTATATTAAATACGTGCGCACCGCACGCTTGTCGACAAGCTTTAAACTAAATTATATCGGAGACCCCGTAGTTTGTTGGTATGTGGCTCAGTCTCTTTCATTATAGTGGAGGTCACTTCGGGTTCAATTCCCGCAAAAGGAGCCTTTATTCAATTTTATTTTATTTCTCAGATGGGATAGGTTTGGGGTTAATGGTAGATGACAAAGAGACATTGTTACAAAAAGCCTTTAATTATTATTTATTTATTTACACGTTGCAAAAACTACTTTTAATAAAAGCTAATATACATTTTATACCGTTACAACTCGCACATTTTACAATGTTCGCCTCGCCGTATCATACATTTTATAAAGTTTTCGCTCATGTGTAAATTAGCTGATTTTTTTTAAGCAACTCTGTTAAGTTACAATGTTTAAAGTTTTGGCAGCGTATTTCGCAGCTTACTCTCCAGGAAGTTTTACTTCAAAACGCAACTTCCCATTTATCAAATAGACGATGTTCTTCTGTTTTATCTAATGACAAATTTTGACGTTAAGGAGTAGGGAAAATACTTTAACTTTTCTAATTTAATGCTTTTCTTTCTAAATGTGGTGCGCCAAAATATAGGAAAAGTAACACGTTATATTAACCAAGCAGCGATCTGCTTTTCAAAGGTAAATTTCAATTAATCTAAAAAGAAACTAAGTTACCAAGTAACGCGTTTCCTTCATTATTGCCTAGTTCTGTTTAAAACGAATTTTTAATGAGATAAGTATAAAATTTCATTAATGCCATGCTTTTACCATAAAAACCACTATACTAAATTTTAGCAGCCTTTTTGACTGAAACTTTACTACAATGTCGGGGTAGTCCGAACAATATCAAATGATGATTTGGTAATATACGTTTTTATGTTGTTATATGAACAGGATTTACGGTTTTAATAGGTGTTCGAACCATAAATAATTTTAAAGAGCCAATTTTGGATCCATACATTTCACGTGTTATAAAGCCATATGGTATTGATGTGCGATGTCAAAATAACGAGAGCTGAGAGCTTTATTCAATTCCAATTTTAATGCGAAAAGCTTGCCTGTATATTTTAGGTTGATATCTAATGCAAATACAAAGTAAAACAATTTTGTTTTGATAATGATGTTATCTATATAATCTGATGCAGTCGATGAAATATACACAAATTTAGGAATCAAAAAGAAAATGATAATTACAACGTTGCAAATGATCTCAAAATCATGTGTAAATTGGCTGATTTTTTTAAGCAACTGTAGCAGTTAAAAATAAATAAAAAAGTTTATGTAAATTATTACGGGCATACCCGAAACAAAGCATTTTAGATACACACGTGTATATGAATATTTCTACTTATTTTTAACTGCCAAATACGCTGCTAAAATTTCCTGATTATAGGCTCACTTCGTAAAGATATATTGACAATACCGAACCTAATTAAGCTTCTTGCAATTCCTATTATACTGGCTAATTTTACTTTTTCTACGACTGAGCGTAAAGTGCTAACTTTGCTTCTATTTTACAGGTCCTACCTATCGCACTCGTTCTCTTGTGTTTTATACATATTTACCATGATTCTTTATTCTTCATGATAATTTTTCCTTCCTCATTTACAAGTTTTTTCATTTTTCCTTCATTTTATTTTTCAATTGCCATTTTTCTTCTGTGAGCTTTCTCTTCTAATGCATGTATTTCTTGCTACTTTTTTTGCTTCCCTTATTTTTATTTTGATATCATTTGATTGTGTGTCACTTTTCTTTTTATTTTCATCACCTGGATTATTTCATCTGTGATCCATGACTTCGTTTTATTATTACATGGTTTGAAATGGTTTCTTTTTGGGCTTTTAATTTATCAATTTCTCTCTTAGCAAGTTTAATCCTGCTTACTTCGTTTTCTTTACTGTCGTGTATTTCACTGTGTCAATTTTCAAATATTAACATATTATAATATTCGTGCCCTTCGTCAATTGGTTATGCCACTCTCTTTTGAATGAAGTGATATACATTTAAGGGATAACTCGCACTATAACATTGTTAGGAATTTAATTTCGTCTCGGTATCCTCCTATAAATTTAGCCTAGTTGTGCCAGATATTGGTTGTTCCATTTGTTTGATGATGAGGCCGTTATGTAGCTTAGATAAGATCGATCGACGTCAATAAGAATGCATGCTGAAAACCAAATAAATAACAAGTCTCTTGACAAAAGCTTAATGGATACTTACACTTGGCTCGATAATTATAATGCGCATGTCTTCATTGAGGTAACTTGAATTGATTCTGAGGCTTGACCACTGCGTATAATAAAACTTTTAAGAGTTGTTTTGTGTCTTATTTATGATTCGTATTGACTATATAATTTAAATGATTATATAAACATCTTAACGGCAAACGTAAGAGGTGAAGAGGCTACAGATCAGTAATCTTGAAAGAAGTAAGATGCGTTGGCTTAACTCCGGAAGGATAGAAATAGGTGACCATACCCTAGTTTACGCAGGAGAAGACAGCCCACAACAAAAAATGTGGTTTATTTTTCAGACAGAATAATAATGATACAGCTTCAAATCACTACAAGAGATTTCAATATCCTGCAAGCATGCACCAAACACAGAATGTGACGACGAACAAATAGAGAGCTTGTTTAGTGATCTAGATCAGGTACTGGCATTGACAAAGGACTACGAAATAACCATCGTTATGAGCGATTATTATGCGAAGATTGAGGAAGGAAAACGAGAGAACATTATAGGAATCTATTGCTTGGGTGCGCGTAATGATAGAGGCGACAGACTTGCGACGTTCTGCTTAGAAAAACAAAAAGCCCAACAGAACAACCACACTGAATGGAGACAAACTCACAGATGAAAACGCGAAAGTACACATAACAAGTACTTTAAAAGAAGGAATGAAATCCGTTGAAGGAGAGCAAGGTAGTATGGAAACAATGTGGAACAGATCTAGAGACAAACTGAAAGAAAAACAGAATAGTGAACTGAGAGAAAACAGAAGAAGGAGTAAACAAGGCTGGATGTCTGATGACATTCTATACCTTATGGATCAAAGACGTAAGTATAGGAATGAAGAATGAATACCTGAGGATATACTGGGAAATTAGACAAGCATATTAGGGAATGTAAGGAGATTGAAAACTACAAGGCATACACGGCTTGTTTAATCTACATAAAAAACTAAAGCAGGTTAGCGGAAATAATTGACTGGGTCCAACATACTATCAGGAAGACCAAAATGGACACAAAATAAGAAGTATAGGTCAACAACTTGATAGATGGAAAGAATATAGAACAGAACTTTTTGATGATGAGAGATCTAGATGTGATAATATTGATGCTACATTAGGACCACCAATTACTAGAAGCGAGGTAAAACGAGCAATAAAACTCGCCAAAAATGGGAAAGCAACTGGGCATGATCAAGTGAGCACTGACATTTTTAAACTATTAGGCCATAAAGGAATAACAGCCATCACAAAACTTTTTAGCTTCATCTACGAGACCGGAATAATATCGACGGATTGGCTGAAATCAACATTCGTCATGATCCCAAAAGAGAACAGAGCGACCAAATGTATTGATCATCGAACAATAAGTCTAATGAGTCATGTCTTGAAGAGTTTTTTGAGAGTGAGAATTGGAAGCAGTCAGTTTGGTTTTCGAAGCGGCCTAGGAACCAGAGAGGCGTTACTTGGTAATCATGTACTAATCCGAAGATGGCGTGATGCTAACCATGATGTATTCCTTTGTTCGATCGACTTTGAAAAGGCTTTCGACAAGGTGCGCAATGACAAAATGTTACATATTCTAAAAACGACAGGGATAGATGGCAAAAATATTCGTATACTTAATTGCCAATTTGTACTGGCACCAGACAGCTGCAGTACGAGTGGAACATCAACTATCGGTTGGAATTAACATCAAACGAAGAGTACGACAAGGGTGCATCCTATGAACCTCTATGAGGAAGAAATATTCAATGAGGCTCTCAATGATGCTACTGAAAAAATCAATATCAATGAGGTCAACGTAAATAACATCAAATACTCCGATGATACACTAGTTATCACTAATAACGAAGAAGATTTACAACACCTAATGAATAAGATAACCAACACTTGTACACAATTTGAATTAAGACTCAATGCCAATAAAACAATATATATATGATTATTAGCAAATAACCTAATTTTAGGGATAATGGCATCACGGTCAACGGCACAAAGCTGGAGAGAGTTCATAAATTAGTGTATCTCGGTAGCACCATCGACAATGGAGATCAAAACACGGATAGAGAAAGCCCGAGCCGCCTTTATGAAAATGAAAAAAGTGTTAACCAGTCCTGACCTAACATTGAAATTACGAATGAAAATGGTATTCTGCTTTCCAGTACCATTGTACAGCATGGAAGCATGGACACTCACAGAAATGATGCTTAAACATCTGGAATCGTTCGAGATATGGGTATACCGACGATTACTAAAGATCAGCTGGGTGGATGGAGTTAGTAACATCATAGTCCTCAATCGCATGGCCAAGGATCTGGAAATAGTTGAAACTATCAAAAGACGCAAATTAGAGTATTTTGGTCATATTATAAGACACCTGGAGAAGTATAAGATCCTGCATCTTATTATGGCAGGAAAAATACAGGGCAATCGTAGTTCGGGGAGAAGGAGAACATAGTGGTCGAAAAATTTGAGGCAGTGGTATGGGAAATCTACGGTTCAATTTTTCCGAGCATCTGTCATTGAAACAGTAATAGTCAACATGGTAGCCAATATGATAACCAACGATTTTTGAACGGTTATGGTACCAGAAGAAAAAGAACACGGCAGACTAGTGCAACTTGATTTAACGCCGTGCTTAGTTCATTTTAACTACATGACAGATTAAACTATGATGTCACTTTAACTTAGAGTTTCGACAGAATTATTTTCGCTTCGACTTTAATACTTTAAAGTATCTCCTTATCTCAAGTTTACTGGCATAGGAGCATTGAGGTAGAATATTAAGTATGAGAGATTCGAACCAGAGATAGCCTTTGCGGCGTTAGCTTGGGATTTCACCACCAGTTAATGGTGTAGGTTATCTAGAAAGTAGGTATGGCGTCGATTGGACCACCCTCCACTCCTTCTAATTTAGTCCCCTCCCCCCAGCACAGAGGTCGAAGGGGGGAGCTTATAAATCGAGCGATTTGATTGACCAGGCTGTCCTGGCTGATCAGGCTGTCCTGGTTGACCGAGTAGTATTGGTAGACCTGGCTGTCCTGGTTGATCTGGCTGTCCTGGTTGACCAGGTAGTATTGGTAGACCTGGATGTTCGGGCTGACCGGGTAGGCTTCACCCCCTCCGACCGCTAGGGGGAGGAGTCTAAATTGGAAGAAGTGGGGGTAGCCCAACCCACGCCATACCAACACTAGAAGGACTGCTGCCAGTTTTCTGAATGTACAGGCTTGGTGTGAGACAAAATCTGTCGGACTGAGGGTTTGCCCGAAAATGTGTATGTATATATAAAAATTGAGAAATCTTGTTAGTTTGTTTATTTAAACTTAAATTTGATCATAAGGTATCAGAATCCGTTCAAATAACCAAAATAAATTGGAACTAACTGAAACTAACCGAAAGTTGATTGAACGACTAACCAAAACTAGCCAAAAGTAACCAAAAGCACCAAAACAGGCTAAAACTTATCGGAACAGGTTACAAACATTAAAATAAGTTAAAACTAACCAGAACGGGCCAAATTTTAAGGACTAACCAAAACTAACCAAAAACATTAAATTTGATTAAAACATATCGGAACGGATTCAAACGACTAATATAAATTGGAACTAGCTAAAAGTAACCAAACGTTGATTAAATAACTAACCAAAAGCAAATAAAAGCACTAAAACGGGCTAAAATGTATCGGAACAGATTCAAAATATTAAAGTAAGTTAAAACTAATCCAAATTAACCGAATATTGGCGACTAACCTAAACTAACCAAAAACATTAAAATTGGTTATAACGTATCGGAGCTGGTTCAAATGATTAAAATTATTTAAAACTAACTGAAATCAACCGAAAATTGATTAAACGACTAACTAAAACTAAGCAAAAGTATCCAAAAGCACTAAAAAGGTCTAAAACGTATCAGCACAGATTAAAAATATTAGATTAGGTATGTTGAATTTAACCGAAGTCTGGCGACTAACTTAAATTGACCAAACACATTTATACTGGTTATAACGTATCGCAACCGGTTCAAATGACGAAAATAAATTGGAACTAACTGAAATTAACCAAAAGTTGGTTAAACGACTAACCAAAAGTAAACAAAAGCGCCAGAAAAGGCTAATTTTCATTTAGTTTTAATTTATTTTAGTCATTTGAACCAGTGCCGATACGTTATAACCAATTTTAGTTTTTTTGGTTAGTTACTAATATTCGGCTAATTTGTATTAGTTTTAACTTACTGCCTTAGTTTTAATCTATTTCGATACGTTTTAGCCCGTTTTGGTGCTTTTAGTTACTTTTGGTTAGTCATTCAATCAACAATTGGTTACTTTCAGCCAGTTCCAAATTATTTTAGTCAGTTGAACAGGTTCCGATACGTTATAACCAATTTAAACGTTTTTGGTTAATTTTAGTTAGTCACCAAAATTCGGTTAATTTGGGTTAGTTACTTATTTTAATACCTTTAATCAGTTCCGATAGGTTTAGCTCTTTTTGGTGTTTATGGTTGCTTTTGACTAGTTTTGGTTAGTCATTCAATCAACTTTCGGTTAGTTTCAGTTAGTTTTAATTCATTTCAGTCATTTGAACCGGATCCGATACGTTATAACCAATTTTATTGTTTTGGTTCATTTTAGTTACTCGCCAAAATTCGGTTAATTTGGGTTTTTTACTTATTTTAATACCTTTAATTAGTTCTGATACGTTTTAGCCCTTTTTGGTGTTTATGGCTACTTTTGATTAGTTTTAGTTAGTCATTCAATAAGTTTTCGGTTAGTTTTAATTTTTTTCAGTCATTTGAATCGGATCCGATTTGTCATAACCAATTTTAATGTTTTGGTTAATTTTAGTTAGTCGCCAAAATTCGGTTAATTACAATTAGTTTCCTTACCTTAATATTTTTAATATGTTCCGATATGTTTTTGGCCCTTTCTGGTGCTTTTGGTTAGTCTTGGTGAGTCGTTCAATCAACTGTCAGTTAATTTCAGTTAGTATTAATTTATTTTAATCAGCTTCCGGTACGTTATAAACAATTTTAGTGTGTTTAGTTATTTTTGGTTATTCACCAAAATTCGGTTAATTTGGGTTAGTTTTAATATTTTGAATCTATTTCGATATGATGCTTTTACCTAGTTTAGGTTAGTTTTGGTTAGTCGTTCAATCAACTTTAGGTAAAATTCAGTTAGTTCCAATTTATTTTAGTCATTTGAGCCGGTACCGAGACGTTAAAAGTATTTTTAACGTTTTTGGTTAGTTTTGGTTAGTCACCAAAATTGGGTCAATTTGGGTTAGTTTGAACATACTTGAATATTTTAAATCTATTTCGATGCGTTTTAGCCCGTTTTGGTGCTTTTCGTTACTTGTTGTTCGTTAGTCGTTCAATCAACTTTCGGTTCAGTTAGTTTGAATATATTTTAATCATTTGAACCGGTTCCGGTACGTTATAAGCAATTTTAATGTGTTTGGTTAGTTTTGGTTAGTCGCCAAAATTCGGTTAATTTAGGTTAGATTTAACTTAACATTTGTAATCTGTTCTGATAAGTTTTAGTCCGTTTTGGTGCTTTTAGTTACCTTTGGTTAGTTTTGGTTAGTCATTTAATCAACTTTCGGTTACTTTCAGTTAGTTCCAAATTATTTTAGTCACTTGAACCGGTTCTGATATGTTATAATCAAATTTAATGGTTGTGGTTTGTTTTCGTTAGTCGCCAAATTTCGGTTCGTTTTGGTTAATTTTAAGCTTTAATTTTTATAACCTGTTCCGATAGGTTTGAGCTCGTTTTGGCGCTTATGGTTAGTTTTGATTAGTGGTCCAATCAACTTTCGGTTAGTTTCAGTTAGTTCCAATTTATTTTAGTTATTTGAACCGGTTCCAACATGTTATAATCAAATTTAATGTTTTCGGTTAGTTTTGGTTAGTCGCCAAAATTCGGTTCGTTTTGATTAGTTTTAACTTACTTCAATTTTTGTAACCTGTTCCGATATGTTTTAGCCCTTTTTGGTGATTTTGGTTAGTTTTGGTTAGTCGTTCAATAAACTTTCGGTTAGTTTCAGTTAGTTCCAATTTATTTTAGTCATTTGATCCGATTCCGATACGTTATAATCAAATTTAGGTTTAAATAAACTAACTAACACGATCTCTCACGCGTATGACGTCATGAATGTGGCAAATGTAGCATGCACTTTTTCACGATTTTAGGCCCTATACTAGGAAAACAGAAACATTTTCAATGTTAAAATGCATTTTTAGATTGTCAGACATGCAGAATTGATTGGTTAAAACAAAAGTTCTGATATCATAATAATAATTTTTTTCCCTAATGTGGCCATCATTCTGACGGACACTGTATAACATTAGTTGGATTTAAAAAAGATTCAACTATAACATTGTATCTGCCAGTTTTGAGATTTAATCGAATTTCGTGCTCATTCAATTTTAGAATATGCAATAATTTTGGAAATAAGTGTGCTGGAATGTGCATTAAACAACATACCTTTCAGGATCGCGGGGTAATTTAAATAATTATTTTACGCCACCGCTTCTAGTAGAACAATTCAAATAAAGGCACTTATAACCAGGCATTTTTAACAAAAATAAAATAAAGATTAATTATTTTTCGTAATGCTCTCGGACTAAACCAAACGACTAGCATGGCTCGCGTTTAGAATCACACTAGAGTTTGCCCTGACTATTTCTTGGGATGGCTGGACATCCCAAGGAGGCGGAGCTTTAAACGTATTCTTGTTTCATGCGTTAGGTGGGAGGTTTCGCATCTGGTGTGGGT
>JAEQML010075384.1:0-13859 GCA_016904865.1 Pissodes strobi
TTTTTGTTGTGTTTGATCCATGGATATGTCCTTTGTCTACTGACAAGTAAGTAAAAGAGGTCCACCATTTTCTTTCTCACGTATAAAAATGACACAAAAAAACCTTCATTCTTATTAATTACTTTAGTTAATCCCCCTTTTTGTAATAAAAATTGTTTTAATCCCAGCAAGTTTATAACTGGGCACAACAGTATTCATTTTCAAAAAATTTTTATTTACCAAAAATAACCAATGTCTCAATTCAACAACATTCCTTGACTCACCACTGATAAGGGGCTCTTTTACTTACTTTCAGGTAACACTGATGATGGCTACGGCCGAAAGCGCTCTGTTACGCTCTTCATGATCCCTTTTGGATTAAAATTTGCATGATATACAAGGTGTTTCATTGCTATGTTTCGTACATGCACACACAGCCTTTACCCTTCATTTATACATATCTTAACGGATTTGATTAAAAAGTCGTTTTTTTTAATATATCACTCAATTAACCAAAAGGGAAGGCCTAAATGAAAAAAAATATTCTTCATAAAAGTTTCGCTTATGTCTTGACAAGGTAATAGAGCAAACCCCATATTTTTATCTTGTAAACTAACAAATATATCACAATAATTAAACGTCCTAGCCTTACACATATTTTAACGGATTTGGTTAAAAGGTAGTTTTTTTTTAAATATAGGTATCACTCAAGTAACAAAAGGGAAAGGCCTAAATGAAAAAAAACTGTTCTTCATAAAAGTTTCGCTTATGTCTTGACAAGGTAATGGAGAAAATCCCGTATTATTATCTTGTAAACTAACAAAGATATCACAATAAACGTCCGTGACCGTTTTCAGTTCCCTGCCAGCTCGCCCGCCGTGTGTCGAGATCGCGACCTTCAAATTTTATTCCCGGCGCGCGTTAAGAAGTTTCACTTCAAAAATACACGTTTAATATTATGATATTATTTTTGGATTAATTTGCGTATATACACAAAATATACGTTTGTTTTAGGCGCCAGCGGATAGGCTTGCCCCCCGGCGCCCACATTTCTAGCTACGCCACTGGCATGAGAGAAACTAAAAATGGAGGTATAGTCAACAGATGTAGGGACAAAGGACATGCTAATGTCCTAATGTCAAGTTTGTAACAAAGCATAGGAATCAATTTTAAATCAACAATACCAAGTAAAAAAACACAAAAATAAAAATTTTAGGAATAGAAATTATTACAATCATGATGAGTTGGAGCAAGTCTTAAAACTTCAAAATGAGGGTATTTTTAGTGAAACAAGTATGGTTCAACTTATCACCATCAAAAAAAAATGATAAAAACACATCTTGCAGTTATCAAATGTGATACGATAACCTTTCAAAATATATTGGGGTCATAAATCGTGTAGATGCTTTGAATATGTCAATATTATCACTAAAACGGAGTTTTATCCACAATACCGAAACAGAATTATTGCAATCGGCGCGCGTTTCGCTAACCATGTTAGCATCATCAGGAGATGATTAAATCAGTTTTAATCATTTCCTGATAATGATAACATGGTTAGAGAAACGCGCGCCGGATGCAATAATTCTGTTTCCGTATTGTGGATAAAATTCCTATTTAGTGCATTTTGCCGAATGGTCCAAACCCAACATAGTCAATATTATCAGATGTTACAACAGCTGTCATCTGGACCATATTGCAAAGAAATGTACTAAAAAGAAGACACGTGCAATGAGTGAACATCATGATGCAAGAGACTATAAAATATAAGGTGGTAATGTACAAATTGTTGTTTGGCCAATGATAGGTTGGGTCTTAAAACTGAATATACAGCATAATATGATATAAAGTGTCCAACACTAAAAAAAAAAGTTGATAAACAATGTAATAGGATACAATATGATGTGGACTCGGATGTAGTGATGGATTCTTCATAGTATTTAAATTTTGCAACTGCTAATGTAAATAGAACCAAAATAGCAACGGCAAATGACTAGGAGTCGCGAGACCGAGATCAAGACCGAGACCTGGCCAGTCTCGATCTTGGTCTCGAAGAAAAAAATTAGTCTCGGGTCTCGAAGCTCGAGACTGAGACCGAGACTACCTTGGTCTCGGTCTCGGTCTTGTTTCGGTTTATTCTCGGTCTCGGTTTGAGCAAATAAAATGCAATTTACTGTTTTATTTCGTTAATAACACACTTCGGAATGTTAAGAGGAATATAAATAATTTAGAAAATATACCGAGTGCCACTTAAACTGAATAAGTTCCGGTACAACTGAAAGCAATCTCTTAAAATAATAAAATTCAAAATCAAAACATTGCATTTACATATTTTGATACCGTTATTAATTTAGAAAAACATTTTCCTAATAAAAACTACGCACCATACGAGACTTTTTTTTTCTTAAATGATCTTTCAAACATTTTTTTTACTACGGCAATCGTCTCTGCTTGTATAAAGACTAAACAATTAAGAAGTTAGCGTCATTCATGAATTTGATTGACACTTTCTTATCAATCACTCTTTGGTTGCCGACATTTACAGGTAATTTATACTCCTTACAAAACGACTTTCTGACCAGCGCGCAGCGCAGCGTTAGTGTTAAAAGTAGAAAGTCAGAAGCAAGTGTCAATAAAATGTATGAACGACGTTAATTAATTTATAAAAATATTTTTTTCAGGAGTTTAGTTTCTAATTATTCATTTACTGCTTTATTCAAAAGTATTAATAATTGTAGTTTTATTTTGTTCGAAAGGATTGACCACACGTTTCGATCGGGTCCTAAACTTTCCTTCTCACAAAATAAAGGACCCCGCACCCGACAAAGAGAGAATTTCGGAACCATACGATTTTCTTTAAATTTTAATATGTTCTAAAAAATAGTCTATATTTAGTGGATTGTAACAGCTGTGGGCATACAAAATAATTTTTAGGATGTAAGTCCAGTGGCGTACATAAAAATATAAAAAATTGTGAAAAATATTTTTAATATTTTTATGTACGCCACTGGACTTACATCTTAAAAATTATTTTGTATACCCACAGCTGTTACAATCCATTAAATATGGACTCATTTTTAGCTTAAAATGCAAAAAAAATAAAAATATGTATTGTGATTAACGTAACTTTGATATGCCACTGTAGCCAAATGGGGGGGGGGGCACCATATTCTAACATGCATTTTTGTGAAGTACTTATCCATACCTACAACATATTAAAATTTAAAGAAAATCGTATGGTTCCGAAATTCTCTCTTTGTCGGGTGCGGGGTCCTTTAACACATATCATAAATAGCTATTACGCGAGTCTCTATCCGGGGACACACTATATAAATAAATACACATAGTGTATAAAGAGAAAAAAATAATTTTATATTTTTATTGTCGCTTTTTTCCCTCTACAAGTTCTTAGATTTCGCATACGACATACGAGATTTTATCTTCAGAGCCCCAACATCAACTTATTTTCTTTAAATACGGATCTGTATATTTTCGTAAGCTTGATAAGCTTTAAAGCTCTTTATGATCTAAAGCCAATGATATACCACACTTGTAAAAAATAGTAAAAGATTTTCCCATAAATACCAATGCGCTAGAAAAGGATTACCGGAAGGATTTTCTATCTCTTTCTAACGCATTAGTTCTTATAAAAAAAACTCGTGTTAACGAATTTCTTAACGATTGCGATGCGATTTTTGCAGCAGCAATAGTTTTTAGAAAGTGTTTTAAAAAATCTAGGTCTGTATTAAAAAAATAAGTTTGTGGCCACCGTACAAATACGAAACGCCGGGTACGACAAAATGGCAACACGTAGTATATTTATTTTGAAATATATTTTCAAATAAACTCAGGAAGAAATAAAAACGATTTTGCAAAATTTAATATCATCAAGTATTTGGAATTTTTAAAATGTTCAAACTGTATTTTGTTACGCACAAAAATGCGCAACTTTGCCTCAATTTAATCGACCTCGCATCTCTTACGGTTTTCAGGATTCCCATGCATGCACTCGAATTTGTGGCACTTTTTATAAAGAGTCTAAAGTAAGTAGGTACTTTCCCATGCATGCACTCGAATTTGTATCACCTTGTAAAAAGTGTCAAAAGTAAGTAGGTACTTTACACACGTTAGTTGAAAAAGTTTTTGAACGGATTTTCACTTTTTATATACAGTCCACGGAAGAGGGCAAACGGATTAAATTTTGCAAGACACGAAAAGAGGCCACTTTTAATAAAAATAACTTGAAAACAAAATTGAAAGTGCTATTTTAAAATTACTGTCCTCTACGTACCATTGCAACAAAATACAACAAATTGAGTTTTCTAAAAATCAATATTTTCAGATTTTTTGATTTATATTGTTAACAATAAAATAAATTTCAGCAATATTAATAATTGTATTCGTTACTTTTCCTTTATTTAAAGTAACCTACACGAAAAAATTGCAATTCTTGAAGTTTTTCAGCAAATACGTTAAAAAAATGTTACTATTTGAAAGTTCTAATATATTTATGAAAATTTGCACTTCAACGTAGAATCAAATTTTACATTGACACTTTTTGATATATCGTCAAATCACGGTAAATACACAAACCAGTAATTTCACTCGCCACGTCACACGCTTCAGCTGCCTGTGACCTTCAACGCAGTTCGGTAGCGTATCTCATCCGAAAACGATCAGTATCGTATCGAAGCGGGGCCTGCGCGAAGTTTGTGCTTGTCCGTAGTCCGTCTTTTTGGTTTGATAAGTGAATTTTTGAATCGTAGTAAACATTTGTTCCTTATTCCTTGTAGTAAACGATGGAAAACGTTCAAAAGAAGAAAACGGGTAGCATTTGCGCTGCTGCAGGTTGTAAAATCAAATACTACAATTCGATTGAAACATTTTATCATTTCTCAAGGTAAGAAAATATTGGTCTTCATATAAGTTTATGGATTTTTTACTTCTTTTATAAAAATCTGCTAATGTCACAATTACAATTTCTAAGTGTAATAATTTGGTTTCTAGGATTTGATTATGACGCCATATTTTATAATTATTATAATATGTGTAATGGCTCTTTCCTTCTGGGTTACGTATATGTTTTTTTCTACGACTGCCCTGAAAACAGACAAAAACGCACTAACTGCTCTTGAAAACTGGACATTTCAAATATCGTGTGAAAAGTATGCTTTGCACACGGCTTATTCGGGTATTTAGATTAAAGGGGTTCGTCTCCGTTTTAGAGCTTCGCTCTCAGAGGTCCCATTCCAAGATCTCTTTTTGCAAAACTCTAGAAAATGGGACTATCATACCAGGGGTCCCGTTTCTAAGGCTTGGGGCCTAATTTTAGGGCTTCGCCCCCGGGTGCCTCATTCATAAGCCTCGCCCCCAGAGGGCCCCATTTTAAAATCTGTGAAAAATGGCCCATTTTTCACAGATTTTAAAATTCTCGACACGTAAAAGAGCCTCTTTTCGCCATTACTTTTGTTGACTGGTTGCTATGATATTAACAAAATTGTTCAATGTCGGCGAGGCCCACTAGCAAAAATTTCGACACCGCTTTGACTGAGATTTCTACTAATAAAGACGTCAAAAATGACAAGATGGCCGCGCAACTGCTGATCGGGACCAGAATAAATTAATGTTTTTCATAAAAAAAACCTGCGAAATACAAAAAAAATAGCATAAAATACACGTTTTAAAAGACATTTAGCGCACTCGCACGCTAGGAAACTCCCCGGGTCGTTTCCTAATTTCGTGCTCGTGCGAAAAAATATGCTGTATAAAGAAAAATCATTTTAATTATGATACATATAGTTATTTACCTAAGAAGTTCGGAAAGTGGTACTTTTTCGCACACGACGAAAGTGTAGTTAGTGCAAGCCGCCAAAGACACTTTGGGCAAGTGTTAGGTACAATATTTTTCCTAAGAACATAAAAAATATCAGTTTTTTTGGAGAAAATCAAATACTATTTAGTGGGAATGTGCATCGGTATACATAGTATTATAACATTAAATTTGAGACTATACATAGTATTATAACATTAAATTTGAGACTTGTGTAGGTAACCTTTTCATAAGTTTTTTAAAAAATCACAGTGCGTAAAAGTAACTTTACCGCACTCAAAAAGATATTTTAAATAAGTGTCCAAGTTGCCTTTTCCGTATTTCTGGTAAAGTAACTTTCAAGCACTGAGTGCGGAAAAGTTACTTTTCCGCATTCAGTGCGGAAAGTAGTGCTTCCGCACGCAAAACAGTGCGAAAAAGGCACTTTTCGGCACGTAAGTAGGAAAAAATAGTTTCTGGTCACCTTGGAAATTGTTTTTTTAATATCCCACTAAAAAAAATTTCCTATAAAAACAAAAATATTTTCAGCATGCCAAATTGACATAAGATGATCTTGGGTCTGCTATTTGAAAATCAAAGCATTTTTTCTTTTTTATTGCAACATAATCCCTTTTCCCGTGATTCTATTTTAATATAATAGGTAGCCAATTTTCGCCGTTGGAATTTAACCTAGCTTTTTACATTTTTTGTATCTTTCCCGCGATTTTGTTTTTGTTTCTTTTAGGAATAAAACATTTCAGTTGACATTTTGAACATTACTACTCTAGTTTCTTTTCTGGTTGGAGTGGCAACTTTTGCTGAGCTGTAAACTTATTTGCTTCTATTGGTTATGTTAACCTGAGAGTAGAGCTGGAATATAGCATTTATAGAAACAGACGGTATTTGGCTGTAAAAATAAAATGCCAATTATTTATGAAAAATCTTTTAGCATTATTTTAGCTAATGTGTACCAGAATTTAGATGATTCATCTTTATATTGCTACCTCAGAGTGTATCAAGATGCGAATATGGATACTTTTGGGAATTTGAAAATGTCTCACGAAAACTTCGTACGTTACATCTTATTATTAGAAATAATATTCCAAATGAATTTTGAAAAACTTGCTACAGAAAATAATATTGTCAAATCATTTGTAAATGCTAGTCAGGCAACAGAATTTGAACATCCCTGTTCACATTTTGCAAAAAAATATTTAAAAAGCTGGTTTTCAGAGTACGACTATATTACACATTAAAATATGCTAATAAAAAATTTAGAAATCCAAACAAAATGAAAATTGTAATATGGAAAAATCAGTAAATGTTTTGTATGAGATATGTGTTTTATTTACGCACTTTTGTATTGTATTAACATATTTAAAAAAAGCTTTAAAATATATCCCTTTTTATTTGAAATCGTTTTCAAAGTTATATGCTACGCCTCTGGAAAATCCCTATAATGCATTAGGCAGCCCCGTTCAAGGTCCTCGAGAGCTCGGGTGATCTATCAATGTCAATCGGTGTCAGTTAACCTACTGGTTTGTGTATTTACCGTGGTCAAATGACCCCACTTTTTGCCTTGTGATCACTTGACATATGTCTTATAGGTAACACACTGCTACCATAAAAATATGTAACACACTAGTACCATAAGTAACTATGAGATTCAAAATCGGAAGCACGCATTTATTAATCTCTGTGGTTAATATAAAGAGTGTCACAATGAGCTAGCCCCTAATAGTAATTTACGTTCCGATAGGTCACTTATTATAGTACGAGTGGTTTTTTGAAAAAGTAATGTAATAAGACCTATAAAAGACGTAATATTTTATTTCATACTGTCTTTATGATATTTTTTATAAAAGTTGTATTTACTAAAATTTTAAAAATGTTACTTGGTAATCTAACAATTACTCCAACTTAACGATGTTACTGCTATTGTTATACACAGCTAATTATTATTGTATTTTACTTGTTACTGCCTAATAAATTAAACCATCATTTTGTATTGTCCTGTATTATGGAGATTCCGGAGGATATTTTAAATAAGTACATCTGTGGAAGCAACGGGAAAACTAACCCCGAAAAGCATGGATTGCTTTGTCAATGGAAGCAAATATATATAGTGTCAAATATACAGAAATATGTGTTCTTAGCTTATTTTATAAATGAGGCAAGTATAGGTGGCAGAAAATTTTGCATGGGAACAATATTTATTAACTAAGTTGTTTTTGTTGTCAAAAGAAATGAATTGCATTTGATATATGTTATTTGTTAAAGAGAAACTATAACTAGTGTAAAACGTGTTTACTATAACAGTGATATTTTGTTACTATTTGCATTGACTCTAATAATTACGTACAACGCAAGAAATACTATATACTATAGTACACAAATGAATTTTATTATAACCAGCGAATAATAACTACGATAAGAAGATTCACTCTCCGCGGCGGCACGTCAACGGTATGTCTCCTTCCCCGCGCGAAAACTAGCATGATACTGGCATGTGACCTTTGGACCCGGCGCACACTGGTCAAATTTCTAGGAAAGCTGGCCATAATAAGGTTTACCAGAAATAAGACATACAAGTTATTAAGTATTACACGTTTAATATATCGTGTTTTAGAGAAATAATTGTTGAATTTTTTGCTCATCATCTATATTTATATATAGGGAGTATCAATTATCACTAACGATAAAAATCATGTATAAAAATCATTTGTATATTCATAAATCGTTTTAGAAAATGATTTTGAAAATTAAGGGCTCCTTCGTTGTAAAGAAAAGGGTTTTAAATTTTTAATTCGATGATCCAAATTTTGTTTTTGCAAAGGTTAATTCAGGAGTCACACGAGCAAAATGAATGTTAAGCGGACGACAGAAACGCGTTGATGAGGGCCTGAAATTTTGCCATACATGTATTTCAGAGTTATAATTTTCTTTCTTAAATTAATCTAATAGGAACGAAACTAGTAAAAAATATGGAAGCATCAGTGCACCTGTTGTTCAAAAACACTTGCTTATATTCTGACTATCTCAAGGTAATATTAAAGCCATATTTACAAATTAAAACTAAATTATAAATTTTTATCTGCTGATTCAGCCAAAGTATTTATTACCTCTTTTTATAATAACATCAGTCTTGCATCAGCAATAATGATTCTGCCGAAATTTAAGCTTCAGTTTCACTTACTAGAATATTATGGGATTAGGGGTGGGCGACAATAATCGATTATTCGATTCACTTTTAAGAAATTACCGATTAATCGACTTATCGATTAATATTTGAGAAAATATCGATGATCGATTATATCGATTAATCGGTTATTCAGTTGTTTGCTAAAATATTAAGCGTTTAATCGATTATTCAATTTCTTGCCCACCCGGTACCGGTGACTTTACAACAGATATAGCTTTTAAAATTCCAATAATTTAATAATGCGTTGAGTTAAGGGCAATTTAAATGACATTTGAAAATACTTTACGTACAATATATGAAGCAAAAAAAAAACAGAGAAACGTAAATGCTCAAACAAGACAGCAGCAGGGAAAGCTGCGCACGTTACAAATTTAGCCAATAAGGGATCCTCATTTGCATTTTAAGATCCTTTACACAAAGAGTACACTATGTAAAAATCGACGTCTCCTATTGGTTGATCCATCTCGTATTACAATATGTCTTCGTGATGCAATCAATTTCTGCCAAGAGCTCTCCGGAGTGTCGTGGTGTAGAGGTTTAGACAGCTGGGTCTCACCTAGACGGCCTGGGTTCGATCCCCGTTCCTTTTTTATTTTTTTAAGTTTATGTTTCTAAACAGTTCTTTTCTTGATTTTGGGTACGTCTTGGATTAGTTTGGGTATGTCTTGGGTTAGCACCTGGTTAATTTCCCTTCTTCGAGCCCCCGTAGCGAGCGAAGCGAGCGAAGGGCTATGCGAATTGACCAATAGGAGAGGCCGATTTTTTATAGGGCACTATTTGTGTAAAGGATCTTATAACGCTCCTCATTTCGACGCGCCATTTTCTGATAATCTGGCTTCAGTACTTCAGTTGCTGCACAATTAGGTATAACACCAACACATATCCTCAACGGAGTGTTAGCTGTGTAGTATATCAGTCTTTATCTTTTTATTATGTATTTGAGCAAAACTATTTGATAAGAAGGATCACTTTCCGCGGCGGCATGTCAACGATATCGGCAGGCCATGATACAAATAAAACAATCATGTTGGCAGGCGACCTTTGACGCGGCGGCCATAGACCAGCTCATCCTTTTGTCAGATTAATTTTCACGCCTAAATTATATAGTCGAGTCAATATTCGATATAAGATAATATCGCTATTTTTAAGTTGTATTGTATTACAAAATAGGAATGAAATATACAGTAAAAATATTGTGCGAAACCTTTAACCAATTTTAAAAACACCCAAAAGGCCAAAATTTAATTAAATATTAAAAGATGGGGAAAAATCGACCAACATTTTCTTCTTGATGTCTTTTGTCAGAATATTAGTTTTCGGAAATATAGTGAACTCATTAGCACAAAATCAAAATCTTTTAAATATTAGTTATTACATACCTTGAGTATTGTTATCAAAAATAACTAATTAAAAACGTTAACAGATTTTTGAAACAACCTGTTGAATACAAACTTTATTAAAAAATTTATTTGGTGATAATAATAAAAAAAAAACATAACGTAAGTTTGACATGGAGCTGCAAACAATTCAGAAGATATCAATTGTGTTTTTCCAAAGCCAAATAGAGTGTTAGAGTGCTATAAATAATTTCGTCATAAATTTGATAAAATATACCGCAAACGAAAATATCGTTTATGGCCAGCTTTTATTTAAATTCAACCTGTGTGCGGCGAAATTCGCCGATCGTTACCAGGCAACGAAGAAATTAAACGACAATCCCTTTGTAGTGCTCTCTTGTCATTAAGTGGACCTTCTTGTCGTAGTCAAAGAATAAAGAAGAGAAAGGAAGGAGTTTATGCGCCGTTTGACACTGAATACGTGCGACGAACTCCTGTGACATCGAGGAAGCTGCGGAGGAACCATAATATGTCACATTCTGACGTTATGTTTTGGTGCTTCCTACGTTTTGATAGTATTTCTTGTGTTTAAAGCTATTTTTTGCCATTTACTTTGATTTGAAGCATTGTTTATTTGTTTAGGAATATTATTGTAGATAATGCGTTTGTTCATATAGTGTTTACATAGATATTTAGTGGTAAAAGTGTGTATTTTGGACTATAGAAGCAAAGTAAACATGGTTACTTCTGCAGCTTGTGATCTTTCGAAAACTATAACAAATTCAGAACTTGGAATAACATTTCATCGGTAAGTAGGTATTTTACCCCTTATTTTTCTGTTTTTTACCATTTAATTAAGAAAAATTATAAATTGTCTAATTGTCAACAAATAGGTGACAGATCTAATCATGAGCGTACCCCTAAAAAATATAGCATTAAAAATCAATTTTTGCTAGAATATTGGACAGTGCTAAAAATAATACTTGTCTTTTATACTTGACCTGTTAAAGTTTACACTGCCAATAAACTGCTAAAATTAGTTATTTGAATATATTTGGGCATTTGAAATGCAAAAATAAGCAAAATATGGTTAGAGAATAGTGCGCTAGCTTTAAAGGGTACTTCTTCAATAAAATTAGGTAGTACATATTTTTTTTTTAATAAGAAGCACACTTAAAAACTACCCCACTATTATCTAACCATATTTTGCTTATTTTTGCATTTCAAATGCTTAAATATATTCAAATAACTAATTTTAGCAATTTATTGGCAGTATAAACTTTAACATGTCCAGTATAAAAGAAAAGTTTTACTTTTAGCACTGTCCAATGTTCTTGCAAAAATTGATTTTTAATGATATATTTTTTACGGGTAGGCCCATAATTAGATCTGTCACCTTTGTTAACAATTAGAGAATTTATAATTATTTTGCTTTATTAAATGGTAAAAACCAGAAAAATAAGGGGTAAAGTAGGTACCTACTTACCGATGAAATGTTATCCCAAGTTCTGAATTTGTTGGAGTTTTAGAAGGGTCACAAGCTGCACAACTAACCATGTTTACTTTGCTTCTTTAATCCAAAATAAACACCTCTGCCATTAAATATATAATTAAACCTTAGATTAGAGAGAGAAAAATACTCTAAGAATTAAACACTATATGAATTAACGCAATATCTCCAATAATATTACTAAAGAAATAAACAATGTTTCAAATGAAAGTAAATAGCAAAAAATAGCTTTAAACACAACAAATATCATCAAAATGTAGGAAGCATCCAAACATAAGGTCAGAATGAGTCATATAATATAATATACTATACTGTCATGCCTTATTTAAAACGAATCCAACTCCAAATTTGCAAAAATTCGTTTTCATTTTATTTACTCAGTCGTTTAAGTACTAAAAAAGCATTACTGGCAAGAAAAATCCCAAAAAAAAAATCGTAAATGACATCAATTTACAGACAATTTTACAAAATATCTTAAGGCCCACTAATTTATTAGATATTTTAGTGTTATGTTAAAGGCAAGCTGTAGGATTTAACGCATAACTTTTTTAACATTATGTTTGATACTTTTCCATTTCAAATATGAAAATTGAACTTTTGTATGTAAATTTCAGGTGCCTAAACTTATATGTTTACATTAACATTTAGATACAAAAATTATCAAAATAAAAAAAAACAGAAAGTTCCGTTTCTTTTCTGGATAAGTGCTGCTTTTTACATACCTCGTAAGCATCATGTAATAATCATTCATGTAATTTAGAATAATTGTCAACTGGTGATGTTTTTTATTTAAAACTTCACCTTACCTCTTAACCTAGAAAACAGGTATAATTTTGCAAAAAATTAATGGGAAAACATAGAACATATTATAGCTAAAACAAAATTGTTCACACACCACTTTTTCTTGGTATTTTCCCAAGATTTTTTTATATAGGTATTTAGCTAATAAAATGAAGTTTACACATCTGAAATTTATCCTAAGGAATTTAATTTTTATATTTCGAATATACCTAAAATATCTAGCAAAGTTAAAACATTTAAAAGATCCGCAAAAAAACGCACGTATTTTTAAATACATGTTGGCAATATTTATAAATTATAACTTTTTTGAGATCACTGTACCAGTAAGTAATAAACAACAAAACTATATAAATACATAGTATAAGTATTTATTTTTTTGTTGTGCAATCGTTTTAGGAGACGCCACTGGTAATCTGGGTCGCCATATGCAAGAACCAATCCGGTCTAATGTCAATACGTATTTTGCTCCTTCCTTCCTATTCTTTATTCATTGGTCGTAGTTAATATTCGCTGTTATAACCACCTTTAAATTTTCTAATATTTTTATGGTTAGTAATAGTACAAAAATCAGTTCCTTGTATTAAAAAAAAAGCAAAATGTGTTTTTCCCAAAAATTGAAAAATTTCGCCATGTTTCCTATTGTTATGTCCATCCGAGAACATACCATATTTATCTAATATTTATGTATAATTTATCTAAGTTTTGTAAGAAAAGCTTAATATTTATTAACGAAGTAAACAAATTTAAATACAAAACTGAAAGTAAATTCAGTCGGAGCCAATAGAAGTATAAAATGAAAAGACTCTATTTCCATATAAATAGGCTTTTGTCTCAAGCCTGTTGAATGCTGCCTCGATTGTATTTCGGAACATCTAAATTAAAATCAGTTTTGAATAATAAGCGCTTTCAAACTTAATGATTGGAAAGCCTTATAGCTTACAGCAGTGGAAAACAAGATATTTTCTAGCGTAGTTTACTTACTTACTTTTTGAGAGGCAGAATTGGGTTACGCTAGCGGCTTGGTTTAAAAAATCGACTTCCTCCTATGAAAAGGAATAGTTATATAATACTGAAACCAGAGGCAGTGCACTGGAATCTAAGAAAGGACCAGGCACACTTTTATATGGAAAATGTCTCTCGGTTAATTTTCGTAAATTTTTGATATATAATAAGTTCTCATTATTCTGATGAAAATTCTCCATGGGCCCGATGAAATCGTAT
>JAEQML010075385.1:0-13856 GCA_016904865.1 Pissodes strobi
TATATATATATATATATGTGTGTGTGTGTGTAACTTCATACTTTTATCTAGTTTCATAGCAAATATGAATCATTCACAATTATTTTGATGTAACTATTGGCTAGTGATAAGGTCTTCTTTTGGCGAGTTTTTTCACTTGATCTATTTACCAAGTGAGTGAACTAGTGTACACCTTGAGTTTTGTAAAGTACAGAATCTTTTGCAAGACACTAGCCCGTCGGTATAAAAAGTCACATGCTCTATACTATTATAGCAGCATGGCGAGAAAAGGAAGTCAGATATGAGTGAATTCTTATGTTTCTCCAGCCCAGCTTGTAACTTTTTAAAATATTAATTCACTAAATTCCTTTTCTCACAATGGTCCTATAATAGTATAGAACATGCAATTTCGTATACCGACGGTAAGCCTTGCAAAGGTTTCTATATTTTTACAAAAGTCTCAAAATTTATATAACGACTTGAGCATAAAATCTAGATGCTTATCATACATATCGTTCCCTAGGGTTAAAAATTGGAACGGGAAAACGTTGTTTTTTGTTGTAATTTTATGCCTTCTTTTTTCGAATGACTCTTATATCTGGCATCTTTGTTTTATTTTTACTAGTTTGCATCATCCAAGCAGCATATCTGATAGGTACTTAATCTTATAAATAAGCAATACTTATTGTTGGTTCTCAAGCAATCTGTGATATTTTCGTATTTATTTGAGTTTAAATACCAGTTACTGTCAAATTCTGGTTTATGAGTGGAACATCACATTTATTCACATTATTATTATTATTGTTCTGAATGTAGGGATATCCTCAGAAATAACTGCAATGAAGAAATATTAGAGAAGCTTCACTCAGATAACAAAAAATTGCAAGACCTTATAACTCTCATGGAGGCAGAACATGAAGAAAATACAAAAAATCTTGAGATTCGCATTCAGGAACTACAATCAGTGATTGTAGCGAAGGATGAGGCAGCTCAAAAAATGAGGAGAAATACTCTTAATTTTGAAGATGAAGTATTTCTAGTAGATCAAAGAAATGAAGACAAATTAAAGGATCTAGAGGATAAAATTGTAAATTTGAAAAATGAATTGCAAGTTACACTTGAACAATTAAATATCGAGAAGAAGGAGAAAGATGAATTAATAATTAAAAATAAAAAATATCAAACAGAAATATTGAAATTCAAAAGTAACTTTAAATTAAGATCAAATAGCACAATCCAACAAACGGATCCTAAAAGTAATATAGATAAGAAACTGTTAGAAGATATTAATGAAAGCAATAAATATTTGGAACAAAAATTTAAAGAAAAAAAAGACAACTTCAGGAAGTTTAAAAGGGAAACCGAGGAAATCTATTCCATAGAGTTAATGAATCTTAAACATAGGAATGATGAAATACTCAAGAATATACAGCTTCAATCTGAACAACTCCACAATTACAAAGAAGAAATCGACCATTATAAATCTATTATTGGACATCTCAGAGATGTAATTAAAACACTGGAGGATGATTTGGAGGAAAGCAGCATTGAAGTTAAGAAGCATAAAGATCATCAAAGAGCAAACTAAAATGCACCAATAAATAATTTTCTGAACCACAATGGTAATGCTGAGAGTATTGAACCTCTTCTTCTTGCATCTATCCCAGATACTTCACCATTAATTCAAACTAATGTAAAGAATTCAGCAGGATCAGGTAGAATTTTAATTTTAACTGATGAATATGGACGAGGTCTCAACAGGTTTTTTAGAGTACATTTTCCTAATATGACAACTCAAACAATTATTAAACCAGAACCACATTTTTCCTTCATAATAGAGGATATTATTGCCTTTACAAAGGATTTTACTCTGAAGGACTTTGTTGTGATAATGGGAGGTTCAAATGATTTCCAAATCTCTTATCTTCCATCTTTTCGAGAAATAAATAGTAGGGTTAAATATTGTTCACATACTAATTTAGTGTTCACCTCCATTCCATATGCCAAATAAGGATATATTGGTTTGGAAAAAAAAGTTATAGAATTTAACAATAAATTACAAGATCATGTACAGAAATTAAACTATTATGGTGAGGGAAATATTGTTATTCTGATATAAACAATGGATTTGGCATTAGGATTGGAAAAAGAGATATTGTTGATAGAATAAGCAAATTAGTTTTTAACTCTGATGTCACAAAGAATAACCTTATATATGTACAGAGTTTAAACGCAAATATTTCAACTAATGAGGTGGAGGGTTATCAGCAGATAGAGGAGATCCCTCAGAATAACGTACCATTGCTGGATGTTGATTATACAGGTGATAATTCTGCCATTAACCAAGGTGTTAATGATGTTGATGGAGTTTCATCAAATACGTTTCAGTTTTTTCGGGCCTAATGCCTCATTCACAATTGTTCACCAGAATATTCAACGTTTGAAAAATAAAATATTGCTTTTAAATAGTGCATTGAGTGATAAGAGCTGTGATTTTCTATTATTGTCTGAACATTGGCAACAAGCTGAGCAACTAAACTCAGTGTATTTGGATAATTTCAAATTGTGTACATACTTTTGTCGTGAAAGCCTGAAGTATGGTGGAGTTGCAATTTATCAAAGTATAGAGTGTCAAAACAACTTTCAAAGAAGTTAATGTGTCTGATTATTGTATTGAGGGTGTCCTGGAGGCAGCATGTATAAAGCTTGATAGCATTAAATCCCATTTGTTAGTACTGTATAGACCACCTAATGGTGACTTTCCAATATTTCTTGAGAGATTGCAAGAATTACTAATGTCAGCTTCACAGCCTGGCTATGAAATTATTATATGCCTCAAGTACCTGAATTGATAATATTATAGTAACCAGACGTATGACTGGTTACTATAAGAAGCAAAGTGTTAAATTTAGGCCTCTCAGATCATTATTTGCAAACAGCATCCATCAAGACTAGATCAGTTGTTTCTATGAAAAGTACTCAGAAAGCTGTTTATAAACGTTTTTCAGCTTCGAAAATGTGACTTGTTTCCGTGACTACTTATATTCTGAAACCTGGACTGACATTTTGCATATGGAGTGCCCATCAGGGGCGTTTCACGTATTCTCAAATATTCTGTCTTATTATTTTGAACTGTCATTTCCCTTACAAAGAGTAAATACAAAACGGAGAAAACAAAGGTATAGGATGTCCCCAGAATTGCTTGCATTGAGAGATAAAGTTACTTTGTATAATGAGGTTACTAAGATTGATAGACGGTATAAGCCCACTAGTTACTAACCCAGAAATATCGTTCTTGTTTAAAATCCACAAAAATCTGCCATCATGATAACCTTATTAATAGATCCTCTAATAAATCAAAAACAGTGTGGTCAATCATTAATAGTATCAAAAATCATAAGTCTTCAAGCAACAAATTTGAGTTTCTCAGAAAGGATGGACAAAAGGCCTCTGCTGTGGAAATAGCCAACACCTTCATTGATATGTTGGCCGACTTGAGTGGGGGTAATATTGATGGGAAATACTTTGAAGAATCAGTGAGGTTTTGTAATGCGTCTCTATTCCTCAATCCTTTGAGCAAAATGTTGAATATTTGTTTCTGCAACTAAAAAATAAAACATCGACAGGACTAGATAATATGAGTAACAACCTACTTAAAAGTTGTAAATCTGAATTGTCACCTATTATGTGTTTTCTAATAAACCTAATGTTTTCGAAAGGTAAATTTCCAGATGACCTAAAATTGGCAACCATTACTCCAGCAAAGAGTATATAATGTAAAGAGAGGACCGTAAGACAGAGCAATCAAATTAGAGAGGGATAGATGAGAACTCCGACTTAAAGGGCGCCTCGTATGTTATCGGATTATATCGGACACAATCGTCAGGCAAGGACGATCAGCCAACACAGTGGGTTAAATATATCTCGTAAAGGTCAAGTTAAGATTTATTAGGGAGACGTTTGGTTTAGTTTTTTAATTCATATTGTGTAATTAAAATTAGGTGTGTAAACTTTAATTATGATATGTAACACAATTCATTTAATAGAATCTTTTAACAATCACTCGGTAAAATTTTGCTTACCTACAATACAATACATGCATTTTTCTCAAAAAATCCTGGGATTTCTGATAAAACATTAATTGTTTTAATTTTATTACTAAATATTCAGAAAATTCTACTCTAATAATTAAGCTTCATACTCACTTTCGCGAATTTCGCCTTTTTGGACATAAACTGTCATTTTCAGCTTTAAAATTATTCGCGGCGAAAAATTTTATTTTTTTTACGAATTCTAGCATAATTGTGAATTACATCAAATTTCTTGACTGCTTTGCTATATTTATTTGTTTATTCTTTTCAGGTATTGGGTTCATTAGTTAAATTGTAGAATAAATACTTTGACCATTGGATAATAATATTAACTATAATTGTTTTCGGTCGAGATATTATTATTTTATGTTCCGTTTGCGTCCTTTTGGTAATTATCCTAAAACTACGAAATACACACCAGCTAAATGACACCAGAAAAGAAAATTTTCGGTTAGAAATATATTTTTAAAATGCGATTTTCGCAATTTAGTTGCAGAAATGAGATTAATTGAGCCCATTCTAGGCTTCAAAATATATTACTAACCTGCTTACATATTCCGGTATTTGGACCTAACCTATAAAACCTATTCCACTATAAGCATAAATTCGCAAAAAAGTTAAAACTATTTGAACTTTTTAGCAAATATTCGCCGACGAAATTTCGCGGCAATGAGTATGGACCAAAACTTACATTCGCGCGAAAAATCAACAACTGTCAGAAAAGGCGAAATTTGCCGAAGTGAATATGAAGCTTTAAAGTGAGATTCGAATAGAATTTACTTTTTCGTTGGTTTATCTACATACTAAGAATTTATCCCCTCTATGTTTTGAATGAAACTTTCCTTTAAAATAATCGACAAAAATTGATTACTCCTTTTTAATTTAAACTGAAGGAAATTCTTATTTGATTAATTAAAGCTTTTAGACGTCCTGAATAAATGTTAATAACAATTCGCCGGAAACATTAAAAAACTGAATTTTATCACATTTTTTAATTAAAATAAGTTGAGCACTGAGATTTTAAGAAAATGCAAAAGTTTAAACAAATTCAGGGAATTTGAATGAAATCACTCAATAGAAAATGTTATCCTAGCAGAAAGTATTAGATATTTAGTAAATTTTGTCCTCATTTTCGTTATTTCGACCCACTGTGACGAAATCGATTATTCGCCATCTTGTTTGACTTGACGTCAACATCGCCCGCCTTGATAAAAAGTTACATCCGGCAACGTCGCGATATCTCCGTTCTCCGAGTTAAAGGGACGAGGTCATTGAAACGGCTGACAAAAGATCAAAGGAAATTCGCCGGCTGTCTTCTCTTTACATTATATACTCTTTGACTCCAGTATATAAAAAAGCAGAGGCAAATAACTATGCTAACTATAGACCTCTTAGCCGCCTTACAAGTATGTCAAAGATCTTGGAACTGGCTACCAAGAACCAAATTTTGGGATTTCTAAATAGAACCAAAATATTATCCAGGTGTCAACATGGTTTTACTAAAAATGCCGGCACTGAGAATGCTCTTTCCTCATTTATGAAAACAACTATAAATTCTTTAGATAAAGGTGCATATGCTTGTGGCTTTTTTATTGACTTCTCCAAAGCTTTCGACACCGTAAATCATAAAATTCTCCTGCACAAATTGGATAGATATGGAATAAGAGGTATTCCTTACCAACTCTTAGAATCCTATCTCACAAATCGTCGACACTTTGTGAGTTTGAATGAGGTAAATAGTAAAACAAGAATTATTTCTCAGGGTGTTCCACAAGGCTCAATTCTGGGTCCTTTATTTTTTAATATTTATGCCAATGATCTCATTTCATTTATTGCCGAAGAAAATGTACGTATTTTGTTATGCAGATGATACTAATATTCTGATTACATGAAACAGATTTGAGAGCCTAAGGGTTAAGTGTGAAGAAATCCTAAACAAAGTAACTATCTGGTCAAAGAACAACTTTTTAAAATTAAACACAGACAAAACAACGCTTCTTAACTTTACTTTATCTAGACAGCAGCCAACAATAACATTTAACTTACTTAACGATTCTGAACAACCAATCTTAAGTACTAAAAGCACCAAAATGCTAGGCATTATGATCGATCACAAACTTCAATGGGGTGAACAAGTGGATTATTTATGCTTAGGTCATCATGCCATGCACTCAGAACTTTATCGGAACAATGTAGAAAGACTACTTTATTGACTCTTTATTATGCTAACTTTCACAGTCATCTTAAATATGGGATACTTTGCTGGGGGAACTGTTCACAAATTCAAAGGGTTTTTTCTGCTACAGAAGTATGCTGTAAGAGTTTTATTCAATCTAAGCAGAAGATAATCATGTAGAACAGCCTTTCTGACAAACAGGATATTGACCGTTTTTTCTGTTTACATCCTGGAAGTCTGTGTTTATGTGTATACAAACCGTCAAATATTTGATAGCTTTCAGGTTAATCATGGCTACAATCCAATGGGAAATATTAATTTAATACCTCCACCTCATCGTACTACAGCTTTTCAAAAATGTTTTTATTTCAATGATTTTAAATTTTTTAATCACTTAGATGACTATATTAAATCAGCTCCTACAGTGTCAATATTTCGGAAAAGACTGAAAGATAGATTAATAACTAAGGTGTGTTATAGCATAAGTGAATTTTTTACAAATTTTTAGCACTCTATGTCTTTACTGTAAGTAAAATCATAGTTTAGTGCATATACTTAAAAAGAAATATACTGCTAAACCGTCATTTGGACAATGAGTGGAAAATGAAGTCAACACTAAAAGACGGGAATATCAATTTTGCATAAGTCTATCTTTGTCGTTCAGGAAGTTGTTTGTGCGCACGCTCTGTACGGAACGTTCTTATTGGTCTGTTTGTCGCGCATTAAACTGGCCGAGGCCGACCCCGACCACGGCCACCTATACAAGGCCATGAAGCAGCAAATCTTGCCCTTCTACTATCTAGTGCTTCCCTATTAATCTTAAAATAAGACAATATGGTAAAACTGGACATAAGTTTATTAATTATAAAAATAAATATGAGAAATATAGACATGAAATAAAAATCATATCAAAGATAGGGATAAACTAAAGTTACGAGTAGTAGATGAACGGAATATCTGAATAACATAATTGCTTTGTATTATGCTTGTTGGCTTATAATTTCCATTTTTGATAATATATATGTATTAATAATATAAACTATGTGATTAGTTAATAACAAATGTGATTACAGTTAAATGAAATATGTAGCCCAAGATCAAAGCAGTTGCAAAAGGCAGTATTTTACGTATAAGTATTCAAGTAGATTTCTCAGAGTAAAACGAGTCACAAAAAATAAAAGGTATATATAGTGTATGGTTTTTTTAGTTAGTTCACCTATTCAGTGCCTACTCAAGCACAATCTTTTTAAGTAGCAATAACAGAATACATAATAAAATAAAATGATTAATTAGCTTAAGTCATGTTAAGTAAAACAAATATCACATATATAAATATAAAAAGCAGTGATTTTTCTATGTTGTATAAGTACTGTGAATAAAATGCAAAGCAGTTGTATGAACCAATAAGTATTGCAACAATAAAAGCAAACCGAAGGTTTCGAAGCAGCTCAATTTTACTAGCTGTTCTAGACAGACACTGTTGAATTCTAATCTTCATGCAAGCCATTTTAGTAAAAATACAAGTGCTTATCTAGTTAGTTCGCCACATGAACAAGATATACGGCTTTCCGAAGAAACGGGATGCCGCTTGTGCTTGGAGGGCAAAGAAACAATGGAGCATGTTTTATGCTGTCTGGCAATGGAAAGAACTAGACAAACTCTCCACCCCCAGACAGCTTTCGATTACATGAAAGGGATTAAGCCTCTGGCCTAGTGGAATCTACAGATGTGAGCCACAACAGACCAAGGGTTGCCCAAATACACATACAATTACAAAATACAATAGTTAGTAAAGTTACAGTTCTATAGTTGATGTTATATCATCTTCATTTTTATTGCCAATCAAAAATATTTTGGCTTCATGAAGCACTTTATCTAAAGTACTTAATATACTCAACCCGCACGTACTGATAGTTTTATATCAGACTTGTCCGAACACAATGTTTTTTTAATGAACAAATTTCCCACAAACACTTCAAGTCTTCTGACCTGACAGAAACACAGACATTTGCACACTTGGGTACCCTTCAGCTGGTTCATTTAAATAGAAAAAGGACAAGTTTCCTTTTCCTTTCAACTATCCATCCTCGAGTTCATTAATCTTGATATCAGCTTCATGTAGCGCAGTAAAAGATATTGCTTCATTTCGTTGTAAGTAGTTGCTCTATCCAAACTTTCAGCAATAGCCGAGGCAATAGCCCCTTTCCATTTCTCAACATTCAATCTGATCTTTCTGCGTTTAGTGTGGACATTATCTTCATCAACTTTACTTAAATATGAAGGACATCTAGGTAGCTTACATGGAATCTCCCACAAGAAACCGTTTCGAAATATAATTATAATATCTACACGTTATAAAATAATTGAAAAAACTGACTGAAAAATATTAATGTAAACAAATAAATCGACCATCGATTTGGTTGTCGTATAGGTGGCCGTGCCCCGACCCGTGTTCCGTTTATCGATCCATCTGTGTTTTATTGTGTCGTGTGATTCGTATCGTACCTTGTGCACATTAAATTGTAATTTCAATTTAAAACTGTTTTTAGACATTTTTAGAGTGTTTGTGCTTTGAAAATAAACAGCAAATAAGCATATCCGCTTTAAAAAATAACCTCTGCAAGCGGCAATAATTTAAATCCAATAAACTACCGCCAATCAGGGGGATAACTTTATTGGCTGTTACATATATTTTCAACTAATCACACAGCGTTTCTAACGATTGCGCAGTATGAACTTACTGAATGACAAAGACCGACTTATGCGAGTTTTAAATAGCTCCGTCTTTTAGTTGTGGCTTCAATTTTTGGTTTGGATTAGCGATATATTAGTTTATATATATATATGGTTTAGTGTATATAATGTTTGTCTCTGTTTTCAGTTTGTTGACTTTTGATATTTTAATAGGCTCTTTTTCTTATATGTACCTAATTGATTTTAGCACTGTATTTTTATTTTAATCATGACGTATTCTTCAATTATTTGTACTTAAGCTAATTCTGTGCATCTGTAAATTGAAGAAATAAACATATTATTTATTTATTTATTTATTATACCTACATGCCGTAATTTTGACTGGCCATAATCATTTGTGACAAAGTGGTCTTTTAATAGTGTTCCAATGTATTTTTTCAACGCATCATGAAAATGTTTTCATTTCTTTTAGCTTGAAAACTAGCTATTGTTTTAGAATTTTACTGTATAATATCATTCGTACGTTGTTTAGTTAAGCTTCGTCAGTGAGATTTGCAAATATAAAATGAAAATGACGAAAGATTATAGCAATTTATCTATTATTTATTAATTTTATAGACGATCAAACAAGAAAAGAAGCATCCTCCTCATACTAATACTTATGATGGCGTTGTACACGTTCCAAAGAGACGAAAGAAGCATGACTTACCTCTACTGTCAACTCGTCTTCAACTGGTCGGTGAGTCAGTACAGTACGTTTCGATCGGTGCAGAGCGCTCTTCAGGACTTGGGACTGCTTTTCGCCATACCGGTGATGAGCAGAGTGTTAGGCTGGAGGGACACCGTTATAATTATGGTGGGCGCCATAGCCCACACCTCTGCGAGGATTTTTTATTCTACTGCGGTGGCTACGTGGGTATTTTATCTTGGTAAGTAAGGAATGAGCAGAGCCAAATTTACAAATATTCTGTCCTAATATCTGTAGCATGTTATTCTTCTGTAATATTTGTAATTCCGACATTTTCTCCTTCGAGCTGCGATTCCAAGCACCACTGGTTCATCTTGCTGTTCAGCATTCGCAGTTATAAATTCAGAAGTTTCATGATATGTGTACGGAACTTTTTGCTTTTAATTAGCAGTACTGAAAAATATTTTTCTTTTTGTAATGTTTTAAGTACATTTTCTCTCAGTTTAGTTATCTGTGAATCTCGAAGCATGCATTCGTTTTTAATATACATACGTTTATTTTTGTATGACCTGTACTGGGCTGGATAAGGCAACAACAAAGGTATTCTGCCAGCAAAAGTACTACAATATTAGATTTTTGTGCAGTATCATTGCTACAAGGATCGCAGATATCTCTGCAAAATGTCGAAGATCTGGGAACCTGTCTAAAGAAGAACAATGACCTTCTTCCAATCATTTCTGAAATTTACGACACATTGAGTAACCCTGACTCCAAATGGAAATGACAGGGATGCTTTGGCTGCCTGTAAGTCTCTTGCGCTGGAGAATTTGGAGGTTGTTGTGGAGAAAAATGCAAATAGGGTTGGTGGGCTGGATATGGACCCGATGACTTCACCTATAGTGCGGCTGTAGCGACATTCGGATGCGGCTAGTGGTCGTTATTTGTTGGCTAGACTGAGGAACCCGTCCATGTTAAAGGCTCTTCGGCTATTCCTTGCCTATCTCCATGACCAACCCTCCAATGTGTGTTTTGAAGGACACACCAACACTAGCAACAAATTAGCTCTAGCTTCATAGAGCCTTCCAGCGACGTGGACTCCTTGCGTAAGTATTATCACTTCCACGACGCCTACGGTATTGGTTCGACTGAGATTGAAACTGATCTCTCTGCCTTCAGGTCTTTCTTTTCATCGGAGAGACCTCAACACCTTCAGAAGGTTAGGGAAAGTGATAGCAATTATTTTTCTACTGGCTCTCGGATTAGAAGGGGAAATTTTTAGGCATATTGACGCTAATACAAAATAATCATCCATAATTCTCAAAGTGACTTAATATTTAATTCCAAAGGGGGACAAAGAACACAAAGTCAAAGTCACAGTCAGTGTATATGTGTATTTGGTGGTTACACGTATTTCGCCTTACGGCATCATCAGACCTAAATAAAATGATAACATAGAACCACGGAAAAATTAAAACTAACGAAAAAACATACCTTACTTATGTAAACAACAACTACAACGCTCACACGTTAAAATAATAATATAGGTACTGTTGGTGTTTCATTTACAACTAAACACTACTGAAAAATAATTTAGCGACATTCACATACCTATTATAATGCGTATTTCTGCTTAAAAAACGTAAACCAACAAAAATAAAAATAAAAAACAGAAATTTTTACGACTCGAGGCCCAGAGATCGAACCCAAGACCCTCCGCTCCAAAATCAGACAGGCTAACCAGTTTACTATCGTGTGTTATGGTATAGAAATCGTTCACTAGCAGATTTACTAACATTGTGCAGTAGTTGAGTCGCTGTAAATTATTCTAATTAAAATAGAACTATACCAGTCAAAACGAAAAATTAAAAAACTAAAAATTATTGTACATACATATATACTTAGCTATGTTAAAACGTTTGTTAATTATTGTGATTAAGATTATTAAAAATAAGGTTGGGTTCGAAATTAAAAACATCATTAACACAATCAAGGATTGGACTTCTTTTAGCTCTCGTGATCTCTAACTTTTCCAAAAGATCCAGTTTTTTGCCTTTTGCACATTCATGTAATAATGAGACCTGCTCCGACGCCGAAAACCCGTGACCCGACGACAAGAGATGGTTCGCAAAGGCAGATTTAGTTTCCACAATGCTGGTATCCTTAAAGTTATTATAAAGGCTTAAGTGTTCTTTCACCCTAGTTGAGACCCTCCGACCCGACTGACCAACATACACGGCCGAGCAATCACCACAACTTAACGAATACACCCCTGATTTGAAGAATCGTTCTGTTCTCTCTTTGGTATTTACTAGGTGTTTTTTCAAAGAATTCACTGTCCTAAAAGCTATTTTTATGTTTAACCCGTTGAAGAAATTAGCGAGTTGAAGGGAAATGGAACCAAAAAAAGTTAAACACCTAAACTTAGAACAATCTTTTTGGTTGGATTTGAGGATGTGAAATGAGAGTTTATATTTATTCATGAATTTGAAGAAAAGTCGATTGATAGTGTTAAGAGGGTAACCATTATTAGAAGCTATTTGTTTTATTACGTTAAACTCTTTATAGATTCTCCCTGTTACAGACTCTCATCTTGGATGAATAAAGTTTTAAGAGAGGTTACTGGGTTTAAAAGTATTTTTTCAGCCAAAAACGCTCATCATCTTTTGCCGCATTTCGCAGAGCTTTGGGATCATATTTACTGGAGAGAACCTTATTTATTTATTTAATTTGCTACAAACTCTACAGGCCAACCAGCCTATTTACAGAGTAGGAGTAAGTAGACATCAAGTTGACATATAAATCTAAAATCTACTAAAATCGTATACATTATTTCTTAGTTTATTTTTCAAGACACTGAAACTAATATTGTATAAGTCACATTCACTTTGAATAACATTGAACATCCTACACATAACATTAATTTGAGATTTGTTGAAACTGTTGGTGCGCCCATTTTGTACATAAAAGGTTAAAGGGTTTCTTGTTCTGTAGCCTGGAACATAAAAATTTAACTGTTCTAGAGAAACTGGATCATCAATCATATCATGAACTAGCTTATATAAATATGTTATTGTTGCTCTTTGTCTGCGTTCTTCTAGCATTGGTAATTTATATTTTTCTCTTAATATTTCCTTAGATATAATTAGATTGTAATTACCAGTTTCTCTATAATTCAAATATCTTTCGCATTTATTCTGGACTCTTTCAATTGCATATTTATGATTTTCATAATGCGAGCACCAAATGACCGACCCATACTTAAGTATACTTCTGACATATGCTATAAACAATTGCCTTATACATCTGACATTTCGCTACAGCTCTACAATTTCTAACAACAAATCCATATATTTCAGAGGCTTTATTCACTATATTTGAGATGTGCAGTCTAAATGATAATTCTGAATCGAATGTTACCCCCCAAATCTATCATCCTTTTTACCCGCTCTAATGATCTACCATTCATTTTATAAACATAGTTGATATTGATGTTTTTTTTTCTAGAGAAGCACAGAACAAAACATTTATCAGTATTAAATTTAAGACCATTTTTGTTAGACCGTGTAACCTGGTTGTTTACATTGTTCTGTACACTAATACAGTTTTCAATGTTTTAATTTTTTTTGTTTAACGCTTCGAAAGTGCTCTAGTCATCGGCAAAAAACAAAATCCCACAATTAGATATCTCTTTAGCTAATTGAATAATAAAAATAGCGACGGTCTCAGATTGGAACCCTGTGGGACACCCGAAGCAGCATTAAAAGTATTGGAACTATGTCCTTTAATAATAACTTTTTGCTTTCTGTTGTAAATAAAATATGAACACATTTGCAAAGTTTTTATGGAAACCAAATTCATTATACAATTTATTTAACAAAATATAATGTGAAACCGTATCAAATGCTTTTGCAAAATCTGTATATGTTATTACATCAACCTGACATTTGTTTTCTAGAATTTTGGGATATGTATTATGTGATATTACACAAATTACTACTAGTAGATCTTTTTTCCATAAAACTATGCTGATGTATGGAGATTTGTCTACATACATACACTTCCATACATAAAAGGCGTAACAGACGTAATTGGATGAATCCTAAGGAAACACCAAATAACAACAATCTATAAACCACCAACGATCCACCAGATTATAGGCAACCCCAAAGACAAAATACCTTTGGAAAATCACGGGGTATACAGCATCCCCTGCAAGAACTGTGATATG
>JAEQML010075386.1:0-13855 GCA_016904865.1 Pissodes strobi
CGCATCTATGAAGACATAAAACTGGAAAATGCCAGCAAACCAAGAGATTAAATGGCGGTCATGTTGGACCTAGATAGCCCATTTGCAGTGTTTATTGATGACCGCCAATCATGTAGAGTAAAGAACTACCTAAGGCCGATAACGCTTCACTGTGGTAAACAGATGACTATCTTCCAAGCGGAAGTACCTGCCATAAATATATGTGCAGAAGAGTGTCTCACACAAGAACTTTACAGAAAGCACATCTATATATTCTCACAAACAGCCAGGCGGCTCTAAAAGCTCTAAAAGGTTTCAAGTGTCAAAGCTACTCTGGGAATGTAAGCATACTCAAAAACAATTAGCCACACGCAACCAGGTAACTTTAATGTGGGTTCCTGGAAAGAAGGAGCTGTGACCTTACGAAAAGCCACATCACTGAAGAACTAAACAAATGGGAAAAAGACCAACTGTCGTCCTACTGAAGAAACACGCCAGGACTAAGACAGGTGAAAAGGTTTATCACCATCTCTGTGAAATGAGCAGATCAGCTCTTAGACATGATCAGATTAGATATTAGGACTATCGCTGGACTACTCACTGGACACTGCCCGGTAAAATACCACCTAAAGGTAATAGGCAAAGCACAAGATGATCAATGCAGATTTTGCAATAACGCAACTGAAACCGCAGGACATCTACTCTGCCAATGTCCAACCCAACTCTGCAAAAGTCAAGTACCTTAAAGGAGTACAGCTATCACCTCCAGAAGTGAGTCAACTACTTTCCAAAAAAATAACTTTGTTTGGAAGAAGCCTACGTCTCTTGAACACATATTAAGTTCTATAGTCAAGCACAAAGTATCTGTAAGGGTAGCAGTGCCGGGTGGCTGAAACTAGCCGAAACAACTCCCTAGGGATCTACAATCTACCTACGTCCAATTTTAATTTTATGGTTTGTAACAATATTCGTGACCTCACCTATTGCTTTTTCTTTATATGATTTATCATATACTACGGATTTTCCTGAAATATATTCAGTTGTTAGTATATCATTTTCACTAGTAACTTGTAATAAAAATTTTGGATTAATAATTCTGTTACGTCATTTAATATCCAAGTATCAAAAATGTTGTCTAATCATTTTGACGTATCGATAGACCATTGGCATTGGTTGAATGTTGTACCACGGATTAAAAGCAGATACGAATCCTATAATATTTTCCTTATACTGCTTTTTCGTGACCTTGGCCGACCGCAACAGACGAGAAGGTTCGAGGCGCGGCGGCATTTTCGACCCAGTATTGCGTCAGGTACTTGATAGGAATAAGGGGTCAAATATTTTGTAGGAAATGTAATATAAATTAAAGGATTATGCTTTTGACACATGCATTTTTCTCACAGAAGATGGGTACAGATTATTTAGTCACTGGGTATTATATGCTAATATAATAGGTAAAGTCTGTTTTTGGGCGTACCTTGTGTTAGTTTAGATGCGCCGCGGCTCGGAAAAGTACTACATGGAACGCTGTTAGAAATTTGTCACTCGGCATGAGAAAAGGTGTACCAAAAGACCTAGAGAGTAAGTTTAGCTGTAATTCATAATAATTAGGGTACCTGTATTTATAGAAACATAACTGATGTAAATTCTTGATATTGTTGTGAACCTCTCATTAAAACTTAGTGCTATACTTGGGCCACCGAACCGATATAGTAATAAAACGATTACCTGCTACCTGGCCCCCATAAATAATCTGGCGATCCTCAATAAAGCAAACCTTTTCATAGTGGAGGGCATGTAACTGTTGTCGTTCGTTTGTAACAGTGTGGTGTGATTCGTATAGCGCTATTTTTGCATTTTCTTTTTAGGATATTAATTGTTTTATGGAAGCATGGAACATAATGTTGGTTTTTTATCACCACCAAAAAAAGCGAGCGAAAAGACATTTCTCAGTATCTGAAAAGGAAACTATTCTACCTAAATACCTGTATATTAATACATTTCATTTAGGTGGTGTGAAAAATCGAAGTTAATAACTGACTCTAGTTGCGAAATTACGATAGAGCTAAAGGCGAGATAAAATAGTAATTTTCCATTTGTTTCTGGAACTTTTAAGTTTTCTGTTTGCATATTTAATGGTACCCTAATAAAAAGTTGTAGAATATAAAATAAAGAGAAGTCCGAACATGGATGGTTAAAAGGTATGATAGGTATGGTATGGTTGCTGTTTGCATATTTAATGGTATAAAATAGTTCTACTCTAATAAAATGTTGTACAATATAAAAATAAAGAGAAGTCCGAACATGGATGGTTAAAGTTATGGAGTTCATTTCTTTAAGATGTGTTTTGGTTAAATTATCTTTTACAGATATTTTGTCAAAATGATTTACAAATATTGTCTCTAATTGAAATACAGAATTAATGTTCGTTCGGTGATTTTCTTTATTTTCTACAACCATCTCCCCATCGCTGGTAATAACAGATACTTTTATAGTACTGTAAATGTTCCATTATTTTCAGGTTCCTGAAAAAAATATGTTAGAGCATGAACTTTATATTTTACACAATCTCTCATTTCGAGAATTTCGGAGAAAAAATAGAAATGCGCATTTGTAATATTACCTCCTACAGATAATATGGGCCATCTTCGTGGTATTGCAAATATGTATGTAATTTACGAATCATGCATAAACAAATCCCGTTTCTAATATTTGCTACGAAATGGTTTATCGACACGCAGAAAAAATATGCTTTATATGTCCTCACCAATGCCACTGCTGCATTTAGAAAATAGGAAAAATGAGTTTCACTGTAATATTGTCACGAGTAGCTTCAGGGGGTGGCGTGTTTTTCTTTAAAGAATAACTTCTCAGAGAAGTACAATGACGAGATCTCAATGCTTCCTTTAATTCTACCACTGGATGTTCTACTCGCGAGGACACGCCTTGTTTAGCGTGCCGGGGGGTAACTGAGGTAGACCGGGACCGCGTTACGTGGTGTAAGAAGAGATGATAAAGTAAGCACGTTTAGTTTATAACAATAACAATGTATTAACGATAAAACTTTAACAATAATTATTGGTCAGAAAAAATGAGATTCTATTATACTCGATTACTACGATGCGCATGTTTTCTCGATTTGAGGTACTGTTTATAGGTCTTTGTTTACTGTCTTATAATTTATAGTTTTTCTTAAGAGTTGGGTTCTATTTAAGAGCACTAAGAGATTTCGCTAAACTTTTTAACTGACTATTTAGACATTTGTCTTCCTCAACACTCTGACAAACTTCTTGTCAGGACTTTACTATGGAGGTTGTGTAACCCCTGGTCCTAGCAGTCGTCAAATGACTAACCGGTACCAGGTTTGGAAGGAAAAGACTAGAACCTAAAGCAGTCGTATGGCTAACTTTAGGAGCGGATAGAACCCAGAAGGCAGTCGTCAAGTGGCTAACCCTGGGAGCTGGAGATGAGACCAAAGTCTGCCGAACTGAGGGTTCGGTAGCGTATTTATATAAAACAAAGTGATGATCATTGCATGCATAAGGTTCAAAGTCGCTCCCGTTGATTGCTCGCGTTGTTTATAGTTTGCCTTTAATGTTTATAAAACAATCTCCAAGTTCAAGTTAAAACTTGCGACAGGGTGATATTTGTTTAGTAGCTTATGCAGTAGATTACACGTTCCCCCGCCCTCTAAAATGTTGGTCCCCATCATTAACACGACCGCTATAGCTTAAAAAAAAGAAAGACCTCAATTCGAAAAAACTTGCCGCATAATACTATGTGATATTACAATTTATAGAACATAAAAAATATCCATCAGTGGTCTTGTTACTTTCTGGATCCAGGCTGATCCTTAGTAACTCCCTCTAGCCTCCACTGCAGTCTATATGTCTTAGCATTGACATACCATTAAACTGTTTTGAGGGTATCATAAGTAAGAGCCTGCTGGAGAGACTAGTATGGACATCCACTGGTGCTTAAAATAAAAAAGAAACAAATTTTTATAAACCGTCTTTGAAATTTTATACTTAACTCTAATTCTAGATTAACAGAGAACACGTAGAATGTAGAATTCTCCACTAAGTATTTTGCATATTTGAAATATCTATACTTTACCGTTGACTGTCAAATAGGCGCCTATTCGACAATCAACGCCTGTTTGCGTAATTGCTATAGTTACAGCTAACAGGGAATGCGTCCCTCCTCTCTAGTTGAACCAGCTGCTAAACAATTCTAATTCTAGAGTTACTAGGGAGATAGTTTATAGTACTTATTTCTATAATTATTTACATTACTTAATTCAAATAAGTCGATCCTGTTTTTAATGTTACCCGACTATATTTACTATATCTATTACATGGAAAATTACCGGACTTATTTATGTATACAGATGGGCTTGTTTTCCCATATTAAATTTAACTATATTACCCATATTGCAGATAATTCCATAATAGTAAAAAAAATTATTAATTATATCTTATTAAATTATTTTGTACATCTAACATTATATTACTTAAATGCGGTCTTGTTTACGAAACTAATATTTACTCGCTGCATTTTATGTCTTTAATTATAGCAGTTTATTAGACTCAGTAATACTTGTTGACTTATACAAAAATCGGCTGACTTTTTATAGTCTCTTACTCTTAATCGACTTATTTATGCTTGCTGACCATGTTTATATTTAAAAATGTTTATCTGTACACAATTTACAGATTTTAGTTCCATGAAATATCGTACTGTCAATTATTCTAATATGTAACATTAATAAATAAAAGGTATCTTATACTTTACGCTACAATATTTTCTTTCTTCTGGCTTGTCCCTCACTTCTTGGTGGCTAGATAGCGCCCTTTGAGCACTGCTGAGAAATAATCCATCTTTGCTTCATGACCCTTGTTGAGTATCGATATGTCTGCCCCATCTCTACTTGAACGAGTATTCACCCAGAAGTTTTGCTTCGGACCAGGTCATAGTACTTCGTTTTCGTTCCTGTCCCCTGTCAAATTGTCGTCGACGTCGAACTTTCTGACCACTGATAAAAATTGCTGTGATTGCCATTTCTTTATTCGATGACGGTGGAGTTTGTTGCGTTGTGTATCGCCTAGATCAAATAAATTATATTAAAATGTGTTAAATTGATACAATGGCGATGAGTTGTGTTCGATTTTTGCACCTTATGGTCGGTTTTATGCTTCTGCCAAATGCAGTTTTTTCAATGTGACCAGGAAGTTGCCTGATATAAGAATATTGGCAGATACGTCGAAACGAGAGGTAAGCGTTTTATTTCTTATAATCATTATCTTTGGCCTGTTTGAAAATGAGAATAAATGCAAGAGCCTATAAAAATTCTAATCCAAGGGTGTTTGATGCATGAGTTTGAATTTCTTGGAAACATTTCGCGTGACTGAGTTTTTAGGTTAGAAAAGATGTGATCATGACCCTTTTGGCCACGTACTCCATATGGGGATTGAATATTGACAAGATAAATTTATCAATGTTATATATTCCAGCTATTTATTAGATATCTACTTTGGTATCTACTGCTACGTATATTTTAGTCTTTTACAATTTTCTCCATCTTCTAGGCATTTGAATATGAAGGACGTGGAAGCCTCTGTGACTTGGCTAGTTTCTTCATAAGCTGTCTTGTCTGGGAACGATTTCCATCTTGCTCCTGCTGATAGTTCTACTTCCTAGTTTGTAGCAAATGTAACAGAATCCTATGGATAGGTTTGGTAAGTTTTACTATTATACTATCTTATATATTAGTTTAGGTTGCATAGGTTTACTATCTTATACATTAGTTTTGCCTTTTTATCTATCCCTTCTTTCCATAACTATATACATATTTACTGCGGATTGTTACGTGATGCAAATGATTGGTAGAACATCGAGAGTTCCTTACTTAGTAAGAGCAGAGGGGTGAGGTTAGCATTTTTGACCTATTTGACATTGTACTACCTTTTAAGAAAAAAAAGTTTTATAGAAATGTTATTTTATTCATTCCACTCTGTAGGTGACCTGTGTTACTGCAAATTTGATATGGAAAAGAATTGTGTGAAGCTTAATTATTATTGGTCTTATTACTGTAATGTAATGTTTTACAGAAGTATGGTACAAGAACACTACGAGTCCTTGCCGCTTTTGGCGTCCGCCGCAAGATGGAGACGTGCCACGAGTAGCTTCAGGGGGTGGCGTGTTTTTCTTTAAAGAATAACTTCTCAGAGAAGTACAATGACGATATCTCAATGCTTCCTTTAATTCTACCACTGGATGTTCTACTCGCGAGGACACGCCTTGTTTAGCGTGCCGGGGAGTAACTGAGGTAGAGCGGGACCGCGTTTCGTGGGGTAAGAAGAGATGATAAAGTAAGCACGTTTAGTTTATAACAATAATAATGTATTAACGATAAAACTTTAACAATAATTATTGGTCAGAAAAAATTAGATTCTATTATACCCGATTACTACGGTGCGCATGTTTTCTCGATTTGAGGTACTGTTTATAGGTCTTTGTTTACTGTCTTATAATTTATAGTTTTTTTTAAGAGTTGGGTTTTATTTAAGAGCACTAAGAGAACTTTTTAACTGACTATTTAGACACTTGTCTTTCTCAACACTCTGACAAACTTCTTGTCAGGACTTTACTATGGAGGTTGTGCAACCCCTGGTCCTAGCAGTCGTCAAATGACTAACCGGTACCAGGTTTGGAAGGAAAGGACTAGAACCTAAAGCAGTCGTATGGCTAACTTTAGGAGCGGATAGAACCCAGGAGGCAGTCGTCAAGTGGCTAACCTTGGGAGCTGGAGGTGAGACCAAAGTCTGCCGAACTGAGGGTTCGGTAGCGTATTTATATAAAACAAAGTGATGATCATTGCATGCATAATGTTCAAAGTCGCTCCCGTTGATTGCTCGCGTTGTTTTTAGTTTGCCTTTAATGTTTATAAAACAATCTCCAAGTTCAAGTTCAAACTTGCGACAGGGTGATATTTGTTTAGTAGCTTATGCATTTTAGTAGATTACAATATTGTAAGCTAGTAATCTTATTCACAAAAAAAATACTCAGTCTACAGTTTGAACTTACTGATAAAATCTAAACTTTCAACAAACACAAAGAACGTGCAAATCGAGTAAACGACAACTTGGTCATCCAGTTAGTTGTACCTCAAAGGCACACGCCTTCTGGTAACAAGTTCAAACCCTCCACACCTGGTCATCCAGTTAGTTATACTTCAAAGGCAAACGCTTTCTGGTAACAGGTTCAAACCTCCCTAAGTTACGTCAGTGAAAAAGTAAAAAGTGAAGTGAACCTAAATCAAAGTGAAACTAAATTAAGCCTACCAATATAAATTAAAGGAATTAACTCTCTTAAAATCCAACATAAACTAAACGTACTTTCAAAGGAACCTCAAATTGCTTCAAGGTCTTCAGTCCTCAACGAATGGTCATGCGCTTCACGCTCCTCTTGTAAATTATATTTGATCATGGGTAGCAACGTAGGTGCATACGTCAATTTATACTAAACCTGGGTATCAATATACGTATATTTGTTTCGAAGTTAGCGAGTCATTTTTCTAAACATCACCATCTGAGCTACGCAACCTGAAAGAGCAAAGAGGATCACTGCAAGCAAATATACTCTGCGACACGTAACAGAAAGCGCCCCAAAATCTTCTTTGACACGTGGTGGAGGCGCCACACTAAGCTAAAAATACTCCCGGGCGGAAACACCAAATTGCCTTAAGGGAAAATCCTCTTTGACAATATTAACTCATAATAAATTATGCTGCAATAGTTCTGAGCGTTTTTAAAGTCTTCGTAAATACTCTTAAAAAATAATAAAAATAAGTAATGCCGCGTTTCTCCTAAGTGGGCTATTTTTAGCACACCAATATGTCTATTCGTTCATGTTGGGCAATTTTTCCCTAGAAATCAGTCCCTATAATTTATTAACTAATTTAGGGACCACTCTACACAATTTATGAAATTAACTTATAAATTCATTATTTTACTTTAATATAAATATATTATAAAGTAGTACATATACTTGATAGATATAGATTTCTTGTGGTGGTTCCTCCAATGCAACAAAGTTACAAGTATGAGGTGTGTTGCAAAAAATTGTTGGTTTGGTATTTTCAAAAAGGCGTTTTTTTGTCCAATTGATACGAATTTATCCTCAAAATGCTACATTGTAAGGCGTAGATCTTTTCCTCCCTTTAAATTTGCAAGTCGCAAATTTGATTAGCTACTAGTAATATTTATCAAATATAAAAATACATACGTTGAACGATCTTTGGGAAAATGAAACATTGATATTTCGCTTCCGCTCTTCGAAGAATAACATTTATGAATACACGTATGTCCAGGAATTTTAAGTTTCAACGAAATATGAAAATTTTGCAGACTGAAAGTCACTAATTAACTTTATAAACAAACCAAACTGAGATCAAAATAAACCAACGAAAACAATATTTATTGTCCAAGGTGCTGACAACTCAGCTACTGATAGCTCGGCGAGTAAAATGGCGCGGCGCAGCGTGATATTCCCAAACGGTGCCAAGTGCCATAGGACGGCTGACTAATGCCCGGTTTCTGAAGTACCAGATATCTCGTAAATAAAGTTATAAAACCTATAAACTGTACATAATCCCAGAATTGGGTTTCTAGATCATTCAACAAAGCTTATCTATTTCATAAGGAAAATGGGCAGATATATGTCCGATAAAATTAACGCAAGCGTGTAGTGCAGTATGATTTATTAGTTTCTATCGGATTATCTAACCAAACTGTTGTGCTCATACTGTTAATAATTAAAATATTAATTTTTTTTATTCAAAAAACAATACCGATAGTACTAGCAAAATGGAATATTCTAGTTCGTCGACATATTCTGATGAGGAATATATGGATATACCTAGTTAGGTATATAGAACGCCCAAGACTTGCATTGAATTATCTGGCAATTGATTCCCAAGCTTCAGTCTTTAATTTTGCATTTGTTCAATCTGATTTTTTATTCCCGATAATAGGATGTAAAAGTTTTGCAAATTCTTGTCAAAATCTGTAAAGTTGCGTGCAAGTTTGTCTTTAGCTTTTATCTCAATTTTATCCATAGCAAGTAAACTAGACAAATCCTTAATTTAAACAGTACATCAATAAACACAAGCACCTGGGAAGTTCAGTTATCTACCCCATATCAAAAAATCAAAATGTAAATTTTAATAATACTTCAGTCCTGACTACCTGTTCATCTAATCAATGTACCGAAAGAAATCCATTTTTAAAGAATTGTTATAAATATTATATTATTTTTATTGAGTTTATTTTAGATGGCCGATAATAAATATAAACTAATAAAACGGAAAATTCATCAACTTGCTATTAAAAGTACATAATTTAAACATTATCTCAACCGAGAAAAAATACAAAGGAAACGACAGTGATTCAGTGAACGGATAGCCGATTTCAAAATCTGCTTACGATGCTGTTTTCACTAGTGCTCCATCTATATATAATTTTGTGAATTAACACTTCTTTGGTTTACGAAATCTTTATATATGTTTGTTGCTGCTATTTAAGCGGAAGCTTTCGCATCTGTTCTTTCTTAATCTGTGGTTGTAGCTAACCTACTATTTTTCTCAATCTCAATACAACAATTGCTTAACTTCAAATAGTGATTATTCTAAAGACAGATCAATAAAAAGTAAACCTGCTTATTCAACTCTAACTTATAACGTTGGGAGTTTAGGCTTATCCAATTACCAATTCAGTGTACCAGTGACTACATATTTTTATAAATAGCCTAGTTAATTAAACGTGGCAACCTAAGATAAAGTGGTGTTGAAATTTGAGCAGATATATCTCATTTGATAGTGCTGAAACACAATAATTTCATATCACATTAGATGGGTCATGTTGCTGTAGATAGTTCATGAAATTTCTGGCTATCCGGACGGATTTACCAGGGCCAATGAATAAGGGTACAAAACTAATTCCGAATTCTGTCCCAACTTGTAATTAAACTCTTTGGTGTAGGTTAGTAAGTTTTAAAGAAAAGAATCATTATAATATGCTGGTTAAAATTTTATTGAAAATAGTTACTTAAATCCTTTTCTAGGGGTCCACCCAAAATTGTTAAAATGTTAAAAAATCGGATGCTTACTTCGCTGGCATCTAAGGCAAAGTTTTCCATATTGAAAGAACTGTATAAAATAAGGTACAAAAATATTGGCAGCAACTTAGTAGTTGAATGTTGTAGGATATAAACAGATTTATTTAGCAAATTGCTACTTTACATCAATTATATACATTTGGAACAGTGTTAACAATTTTTAAACTATTATAACATAATGCTGGAAGAATTGTATCAGTCTTGATTTTTATTCCAAAATAAATAATTCTATAGTTATGTTTATCAGAATTCAGAATAATAAATTCCTTTAAATTATTTGGAAGCAAATTATTATTATTTAGGTTATTCACAAAAATACAATGATGGAAAAAAGTTATATTTATATGAAACATATTATGGAAAATAGTGCATCACAGTCATACTATAAACTCAAGAAAAAAAGCTACAATCAGTTTTATGACAGCTCAAAGAATTCCTAAAACTTGCAACTTAGACGTGGTGTGATGGCAATTTAGTATGAAAATATGTAACAGATAGAAGTCAAATAAAGTCAGATATTTCACCTTTAATCCTACATCTATTATGCTAGGCCGTCAAGCTAAATATAATACTACTTATTCGTTTAGATACCTGCATGGTTGTCGTATGACCCTATCCTTTTATCGAGCTGTTCCAGGGAAGTTGAGAGATCTGTAGTCGTATACGCAACTTGATTTTCTCGGGCTGTTTGACAGGATCGATTGGGCTTTATGAACATTTTCACTGGCTTAGCATATAATCGAGCAATAAGGCGTACTGTATTCTGGCCATATGCATCGTTCGAGGGAAACCTTCAAAAGTTATATGCATTCATAGCAGTGCATTTCAAAATATTCAATAATTCTCTTACCTTCCCGAATAATCACCTTTTTGACGGTAATATACATTAAAACAGTTTCTAGATATCAGATTATTGGTTTCGGAATTTGTCGGTTATTTTCCTGGATTTGTTTAAATATTTAATAGGAAATGGTAAAAATTCAGTCAATGATTATTTCTGTCATGATAACCTTAAGACTTCAGATAAGACAGCTGACTTTTACAATAATTGTTGGTTGTTGAACTTGAGGGATACCTTTGGTATGTTGCCAGGTGTACATGTTTCTCTAGCGATCCTCGTGCGGTTTTGATGTGTTTGCAGGCCAAGTCAACGAGAAACAACATAATTTATTGATATCCTACCATTAGTTGGATATTAAACGACTTAACTCAAGTTTCGCTTGATGTACGCAGGCAAGATGATTTAGTGGTTGCGTTGTATTCCCTAAATCTGGCAACACCGCATGGTTGTTTCGTCCAACAGAGACGCAGGCTCTTGGCTAAAGGTGCGTTAAGGCCTTAATTATTATGCCACGTATTCATGCGTTTAGCGTTTTTGATGTCAGGGGTTTAAAATGGCAGCGGGCCGGAGTAAAGTAGTTTCTGTTTGATGCGTCATTGCGGATAATGGTTTTATCGTCGGTTTTCTTTGTCCTGCCAGCAATATATAATATCCTATAGCTTTAGGTACGTTTTATTGCGTATTAAAGATGTTGTTAAATTTGGTGGCAACCATCTTGTTGTATTTTACGTGTTGTCGTAGGACAATATAGAGCTGGTCAATTGGTCGAATTTTTTCAAAGGAGGAGGTGGTGCCTAAGCCTGATTAAAAGCAGCGGGGATAATCTTATTTCGGACCAGAGAAGCTGGCATAGTTATCAGTTTGGTGGAATAAATTAATTGATTGTGGATTTGTTGGATTTTGTCTGAAGTCAAGATTTTTTTTGGTAACTGACCACGTGATGAAGATTCCGGAACAAAATACGACGTTTCCTTCCTCAAGGGGTGCCTGTAGGAGAGAGCCTTGCTTCCATTCGTCATCACCATAAAAACCCTACGTAGCTAGGAAAATAAATATATTTATCTTACATTTTGTACATACTGATTTATTTTCTGTACAGGGGAATTCTTTTCCCATGATGTAAATCACTTTACACAATTACAGTTTTCTGACGGTTCTCAGAGGGGATTGAATGTACCGCACAATACTGCTATATAGAAAGTGTTATTCTTGAATCTCTTTCAAAATATATTAATTCCTTTGTTATATCATGCAATATCATCGAATTTAAGATAACTTGGGCGGGAACAAGCATAACATAACTTTATTATATTCATTTCTTTTACAAGAAGTAATAGGCCGGGGGAAATGAAGCATATTGAATAGGTATTCTTGATACTGTCCTCGGTATCATGTTGCAGTCCCCCACTCATAACTGATTCCTTTGCCTTTATGGCAACTCGTATTATAATATAATAAGATATAGGTTGTATAATGGTTGTATATTATTTTTAACAAATTTCTTTTAAAGTACTACAAAAGCTTAGTGAATGATTTAATATAAGGTGCCTAAATGGGCAGGCTGTGATCGTGCCTAGAGTTTTTTTAAGAGCAAATAAAGTAAAACAGCGGATAGATTGTTTAGTTCTTCTTAGGGCTTTTATTATGTCAATCGCATATAGGGTGATATGATATTAGCTATATGCCCTGCGCCATTTTGTCAAGGACTGCTAAATTTCTATGGGAGTCTTATTATTATTAAATACTCTTTGTGTGGAGAGTGTTGTAAGGAAGCTGCATAAAATTGTAGTAGGAGAATGCTTACTTAGAGCTTGTTCTCTTTTAGGGTTTTTATTTGGAGCGAGATTAAGTAGCTAATCAAGTAGCTACCCGTCAGTCCGGTTGATTGTATTTTTTTTTTGGTACCGACTGCAGCCACAGAGGTAGGGCCACTACCTTAAATTGCCTCTGAGAGTTTATGGGTCCCAAGGCGCCCAGCAGCCTTTGTTCAGAAGGCCGGAGGTGATATCGGCGGACACCAGATGAGATAAGTTAGTTTAAGTTTATGTTGTACATGGTGGCTCGAATTCGTGTTTATGTATGGGGAACTCGAAAACCGGAAGAGATACAGTGTCGGTGAAATTAAAGCAAAATTGCGCATTTAGGTGCTTAACAATATGCCGTTTAGAAAGTTTTAAGATTCCGAGTATTTCCGGAGATATCCGAAAAAAACCGAAATTTTGAAAAATCGTTTTATTTTTTTCCTGGGCTTATTTAAAAACGGATTTTTAAATTGAATTGCACTTTTGCCTTGTCACTTTTTCCGCTCTATCCAATGATGGTATCCAGTTTGAAATCCGACGTTTCGTCTTCAAGGGATCATAATCAACTTTCTTTTTTTAAACACGAACTTTAATTTTTTTTTATCGTTTTTCAGATGGTATTGGCGTTATTAATATGATTGTGTGTTTTTATTTTTTTTTATTTTTTTTTTTAATTTTATTATTATTTTTTTAATTATATATTTTGCTTTGGCATGATTTTAAATAATTTAAGGTAGGTACTTTTGAAATTTTCATATTCTATAAAAATATTTTATTTGTTTTTTTGTATTAAGTGGAAAATTGGAGCCCGTATTAACAACAAAAATAGTAAAATTATTTCTTACGAGAATATGGTCATGAACTATTACTCAAACAAGTTGCTTACTGCAAAGATAAAATATTCTCAACTTTTACCCAATTAAAAAATTTATTTAATAGAGAACATCAACAATTTATAATCATACTACGTGATACTATAGGTACTTTGATGAAAAAACACCTATTGGAATTTTTCTTATAAATAAACTAGTAATAGTACTGAGTAATAGTTCATGGC
>MU196047.1:1700-13855 GCA_016904865.1 Pissodes strobi
CAAGCGGATTCTGCTGAATGGAGGCAGTATAGAAAAACAATGTTAACATATTCCTTATTTGGGAAAATTTGTAAAATGCATCCAACAACAAGTTGCGCATCTACCATTGCAGATATCTTGTAGAAAGAATTTTTTTCTAAAGCTACTGCCTGGGGAAAAAATAATGAAGACAGGGCAAAAAGATCGTTGGAATCAAGATTTGGTTTCAATATTTCTGATTCCGGTCTTGTAATAAACCAAAATTGGCCATTTCTTGGTGCTTCTCCGGATGGTATCGAGGAAAATTCGGGATTCCTAGTTGAAATCAAATGTCCCTTTTCAGCAAGAAACCTGACCATTAAAGAGGCTATTTCAAAAAAATTAATACAATATTTGGAAGTAGACGGTGAAAATTACAAATTGAAAAAAAATCACAATTATTATTATCAGGTGCAGACTGCCTGGGGAAAGAGTGATGAAGACAGGGCAAACAGATCGGTAGAAACAATTAGAGAAATTATTTATTTAGAAGTTCCAATCGACAAAGAGTTTTTCGAAAAATCAATGTTACCAAAGCTTGAAAAGTTTTATTTCAATTGTCTCTTGCCTGAAATAATTGATCCAAGACTTATATTATTGAGGCTCAAAAAAATTAAAGATAAAAAATCCTACACCCCTGAACGAGCCCCTGAATGAAAACTATGTTGTTTTAAAAAGTAACTATACGTTTCAATTATAATGTAAGCTAATTATATAAAGTAAAGTTCTTCTATTCTTAGTTGGAAGGTCCAAATTGAAATTTTTGTAGTTCATATCATATGACACACTTTATTATTGGCTTCTCAGACAAATGTATTCGTGATAAAACTCTGCATAAAAAACACTACTTAGTAGTACAGTGTGTCCCCGGATCGACGCATGAATAAGTGAAAAAGACTGAAAATGTTCAGTTAAAATTTCGCCTTCTGGGGTTCAGCCCTGCTTGTAGAGAATCTAATTTTTGCTATGATTTTAGTTTCAAAAATCGAGTATGCCTTGGAAATTTACAAAATGGTTATTTTTTCCCACTAGTAAACTGCTTTTTCTGTAGGAGATACGACAACATGTTATTAAGAAAAGTTGTTCAGAAAGGAAAATTGAGGAAGAATACAAAACTTTGATATTTTGCCTTATTTCTTCTTTCTTTTTTAATAAAGTACAGGCAACTTCCATGTTAAACATATTGAAAATTTTCGTTAAAAAAAGTTGTTCAGAATGATACATTATCGAAGTATGCAAAATTTCAAGAAGATCAGTTTATTTTCTTAAAAAAAGAGAAGAATAAGACAAAATATCGAAGTAGGCACAGCCTTTGAAAGTTTGCACTCTTACTCAATTTTCCTTTCTGAACAACTTTCCCTAATAGCATTCTGTCGTATCTCCAACAGAAAAAATACTTTACTAGTGGGAAAAATAAGCTTTTTGTACGTTTACAAGACATGGATCTGGATTTTCGAAACTGAAATTATGGCTCAAATTAGTTCCTATCCAATCAGGGCTGAACCCCAGAAGTTTAAATTTCAACTCAAACATTTTCAGACATCTTCACCTATTAATGCGTCGATCCGGGCACGCTCTGTATATGATGTGCAAAAAAGATATGATTTTTTTAAGTAAAAAGTTATCGGATATAAAATCTTTGAAACAGCGAATTTAAAAGCCATCATAATGCAAGCAAAAACCCTACAACTTTTTTCAAATGAGGTACAGCTTTTTAATAAACTGGAGTCAAAAATTGGTACCTAGTTTATTAATTTTTTTCATTGTTTGCCATCAGTTTATTGAACAACTGTCCTTCGTACGTAAAAACTTAATAAACATTTTTTGTTTGTTTTTGATCCATATAATTTTTTTTTTCCTAAGAGGAATAATTTTTTCTGAGAAACCAAAAACAAAAAGGTTTCCCATATTTTACGAACTTTTTGGAGGGCACTGTATAAGCTCACCAAATAACAAAGGAAAACACAAATTTCGAGTAAATTTTTTTCCAAATATAAGGATTTTTTTTAATTGTATTTGTGTTTTATTGATATTATAGACTGAAATTAAATATTCCCACCTGCATTTTCTAGTGAAAATACTATTTTTTGCAATTAATTAATAGGTTTGACTTATCACCTAAAAATATCGAGAAAATTAAATTATTATTGATTTTATTTAAGCCTCATCTTTATGAAATGAGAAAATATTTTTTATCCGATCGAACGAAAAACGACACCTTTCCGATGTGTTTTCTCACCGCAAAAGTCATGATTCCAGTATATTGTATTCGTTGCTTGGCAACTTGCAATAACTGTACAAGAATAGAAAATAGCTGTCCGGGAATATAACATTTCCGTCCTAGGCCGGGAATGTAACATTTCTGTTCTATTCAAACGCCTTGTTTGTCAAATCGACGTCTATCAAAAGCAACATTTAGATGTTATTTCCGTAGTTACGTAATAAACTTCAAGCTCGCTCGATTCAAAACTTGATATTATGTTGAGTTTAAATTTAAAACACCGTTTTTATTTAGAGTAAGATTTGGCTCTATTTTTATAAGTACGTATTCTAATTAATTTCGATCGGATAAAAAATAGTATGTGCAACTCGTAGGAAAAGCACATTCCTGGACTCCTGTGTTGCTGGCCTCAGCAATTACCACAGTCGTCCATGAATGTTTTGCTTTTCCTCCTAGTTACACAATATACTATTTTTACTCTTGGTAAGCATTTAATTTTTTTCCCCAAGGTATTGACATAAGAAAATATGGACTTGAAGAAACGTACAGGACCGGAAGTATTTCCCAAGATTAAAAAGAAGGAATACTAAAACACCCGTATTCGCGTTTTTTTAATACGAAGTTTTTTTCTCGGAAAAAATTGCAAAAAATACGATATTATTTTCCTTGTTTTTGTGGTATCTTTTTAACATAAACAAACACATTAAAAAATATGCAAAAATAAAAATATTTACCTTTCGTACTCTCTACACTAGTATATAAAAAAAATTGTGGTTAAGTCGTTTTTCCCTTACTTTGGCTGGTCATTAACCCAGAATAGGTGTATTCTTCCCATAAATTTGGAATTATATTTTCCAGAAAAAGCTACTGCTATACAAAAAGAGTTTAATTTGCTCTTTCTCATAGAAACCTTACTTTTAAAAAGTTTCAAACATAACCTTCAAAAACACGTGTTTTTGGGTTTTTCGAGAGGAAGTTTAGTTTCCATTGAAAAAAATGTCAAAAATAAATATGTTTTTATTTTTTTTATTTTATTTTCTTATCCAGTTTTCCTGGTACGCTCCAGGAAAAATCTGACGTCACTTCGGAAATCCGCAACCGCGAAAACGCCTATATCATAAATGAAGATATTCCCCTTTTTTTCGTTTTTTTTTCTTACCCAGGAAAAATTTTAGGTCATATATGAAGTCCCCGTTCCCTAAAACCCCCTTATACCGAATTTGAACTCTCCACGGCATATCATTTAAAACTTACAATTTTTAAGGGAGGAGTGGGGGGATCGAAATTATAAATTTGCTTTTTGGGATCATGGCAACCCCTACCATCCACCTATCGAATATGAACACGATCGAAAAAAAAGTATATTTTTTCCCCAAGAGGAAAAATAGGCGTCTCCGTTTAAAAAAAATACCGAAGCAAATTTTTTCAAATTATAGAAACGAATTATTACTGATTTTATGGAATCAAATCGCAGCAGGCTTCCTCAATTTAGGGCCACAGAGCTATACAGGGTCAAAATGTTCTTCAAAAATTAATGTCACTTTTGAAATCAAAACCCCCATATATAGCAAGTTTAAAAAAAAATCTCCAATTTTGCCCAGCTCACGTTCTCTGTTGATGATTTACCCAAATTTAGAACGATAAACAAAGGGAATATTTAAAGCAATTATCAGCTCTTATATATTTTCAATCATACATTCTGCTCATTCCAACAATATTTCTATAGTTTATAACCGGCAGCCCACTCGGTTTATAATTGTTGTTAACGCTCATCTCATCAATTCCAACACGCGCGGCCGAACAACATTCAATATTCAAAATATCATAATAATAACGGTAAATCGATAAATTAGTACCTAAATACGTTCACCGAGAAATCGGAGTAGTGGGAGCGCGTTAGTCTCCACCCCACGCCGTAACGCCCGTGTACCCGACCCCGTAGCGCTACCCGAGCAGTCTACAGTGAACGGACTCTTAAATACCTTTGGTTTAAGTCGGATGGTGCCTATCCAGAGATTGGCTTTCCAAATGATGTTCTGTTAAGCAGATTTAACATATCCAGTTTAGTGAAACGTAGAGAATTCGCTGCAGTTTTGTTCTTGTATAAGCTGTTAAACGGTAAATAGGACTGTCCAGAAATATTGTCTAGAGTTAAGTTTCGAGTGCCATCCCTGCAGGCTCGCATTAATCATTCCTTTTTTTATTTACCTGTTCCTCGAACAAATTTATTATTGTATTCACCGCTCTATGTCATGTGCAATGTGCAATGATTATGAAAAATATAAGCACCATATTGACATATTTTTCTGTACTGTACAACAATTGAAAAAAGTATATTTAACTGTTGGTTAATGGATAGTATATTTTTTATTTATAAGTCGTTGTCGTCTTGTGCGTAAGGTTAGTATAGTTTAGGTTAGGTTTAGTTTGGTTATTTCATTTTGTATTATTTGAATAATGTTATTTCTGTTATTTGTATGTTGCTACCCTGTAATTGGAAGTTTCTGTCTGGGTAGTGTACTAAATAAATAAATAAATAAATAAATCACCGTATGATTACGATACGTTATAACAAATTTTAATAGATTTGGTTAGTTTTGGTTAGTCTTTCAAACAACTTTCGGGTAGTTTCACTTAGTAACAACTTATTTTAGTCATTTGAACTGGTTACGACACGTTATAATCAATTTTAATAGATTTAGTTAGTTTGGTGAGTCGTCCAATCAACTTTTGGGTAGTTTTACTTAGTATAAACCTATTTTAGTCATTTGAACCGGTTACGATACGTTATAATAAATTTTAATAGATTAGTCGTCCAACCAACCTTTGGGTAGTTCCACTTAGTATCAACTTATTTTAGTCATTTGACCGGTTCCGATATATTATAATAAATGTTTTAATAGATTTGGTTAGTCGTTCTAGTATGGTACTTAGTATCGACTTATTTTAATAATTTGAACCAGTTACGATGCGTTATAATACAATTTAATAGATTTGATTAGTTTTGGTTAGTCGTTGAATCAACTTACGGTTAGTTGCACCTAGTTCAAATAACTTTAGTCATTTGACACGGTTACGATACGTTATAATAAATTTTAAAGGATTAGATTAGTTTTGATTAGTCGTCCGAGTGTGGTACTTAATATCTACTTATTTTACTTGGTCATTTGAACAGGTTCCGATACGTTTTAATCAATTTTAATAGATTTGGTTAGTCGTCCAATCAACTTTCGGTTAGTTGTTTATACTGGCGTTTTCAGCGATATAATCATTCCTATATTAATATATTAAAGATGCTAGTAAATAAAACTACTTATTTTCTAACCAATACATTTATTTCGCCAAATTATTAACTTATGGCTTGGTTACTCTCTACAAGAGAAATGCATCCAAAGTATAAGCCCGCATTTCCAACAGCAATTAGACGATCCGTTTACTACAGCCGTAGCGCCTACACTGGCGAATTTCGGCGGAACGAGGCGTTCAAAGTCACAGCAGCCCAGACGTAGCAACAAGGAAACATTGGATTCTGATTATTTATTATTCTTGTGTTCCTACTTTAGTGCTACATTTTACATGATCTACGCACGTCGCGTCGGACGCCATCATTTTGGGTGACGCAGTCCACGGTCAAATTCTAGTATATTGACCGTGGACGCAGTCGACGTGTTACGTGTTAACTAACTTTAAATAACTCAGTAAATTCAGTCAGTTGTCTCTGACTCGGTGACTGATTAGCCTATGTGCATTTATATGCCGGAATAACATTTGACCGATGTTCTTTCTACCATCAGTGCCTATATACCATTTACCGACTAATATTGAAATAGTAATTATTATTATTATTATTAGGATTTGTAAACCCATTTCATGCATACCTATACCTATGTAATAAATCTCATTTATGCTAATTACTTAGAAGTATTTCCTTATCGACCAACGCCGCAGATAAATACTTTCTCAAGACAAACGTGAAGCGAATCCAATAAAACCAATTAATTTGTCGACTGCCTAAAAAGCTCCCTATAGGTCATATTTTGTAACCGCTCGCAAAAATAAATACACTATCCTGACCAAATCGAAAGGCAGGTCACGTCGGTCACGACATCAATTCGCCATATTTACGTTTAGTCTAGCCATCAATTTATTCTGGTCGGTTTTAATTCGCGACCATGGTGTGATGATCCAAAAAGAAATGTCTTAACAGACCGGCAATTTGGAATTGCAGTTGCAGCGAAAAGAAATTTTTCAAAAAATTGAAATACAAATGTTTTCTCTTTGTAGCTGATGGCATATATAGTGCATAAACTAATAACCTTTAAGTTTACATTTTTTTCGCCTAAGCACCGTCTATAGATATTCTAATAAGTCCGCTCACTCGAGCGTGCCGCGGAAAATTTCCCTCCTGCCTGCGCAAATCCCTCGCCCATCGGCTACACGTCAATGTCACGGCTTAGCCGTGACTCAGTTTTCGCAAGTACTTTCGCGATCGGACGGTGTGAATTTATTTTTACGGAATAGTTTTCGCACGCTTTACGCTATACGCTATTTAAAAAATATATATGGTTAAGATGGATAAGCGTAGTTTTTCTATTGTACTGTTGATGACTGTTGTGTAACTACACGTGATTTCTCCCTCTTTCTCTCTTATGGAATTGGCAAAGAATTATTCATTTTTTATGAGATGAAGTGAAACTAACCGAAAGTTGATTGGACAACTAACCCATACTAACCAAATCTATTCAAATTGGTTATAACGTATCGAAACCGGTTCAAATGACTAAAATAAGTTGAGACGAAGTGAAACTAACCGAAGGTTAATTAGACGACTAACCAAAACTAACCAAATGTATTAAAATTGATTATAACGTATCGGAACTGGTTCAAATGACTAAAATAAGTTGAGACTAACTTATCTAATCGAAAGTTGATTCGATAAATAACACAAACTAACCAAATGGATTAAAATTGATTATAACGTATCCGAACCGTCTCAAATAAGTAAAATACGTTGACACTAAGTGAAAGTAACCGAAAGTTGATTGGACGACTAACCAAAACTAACCAAATATATTAAAATTGATTAATATATCGTATCGAAACCAGTTCAAATGACAAAAATAAATTGAAACTAAGTGAAACTAACCGAAAGTTTATTTGACGACTAACCCAATCTAACGAAATCTATTAAAATTGATTATAGCCTATCGGAACCGATTGAAATGACTAAAATAAGTTGAGACAAAGTGAAACTCACTGAAAGTTGATTAGACGACTCACCAAATGTATTAAAATTGATTATAACGTATCGGGTCAAATGTCTCAAGTAAGTTTAAACTAAGTGAAACTAACCGAAAGTTGATTCGACGACTAACCCAAACTAACCGAATCTATTAAAATTGATTATAACCTAGCGGAACCGGTTGAACTCACTTAAATAAGTCGAGACAAAGTGAAAGTAACTGAAAGTTGATTCGGCGACTAACCCAAACTAACCAAATCTATTATAATTTATTATAACGCATCGGAACCAGTTCAAATGTCTAAAATAAGTTGAGACTAAGTGAAAAGTGAAACTAACCGAAAGTTGATTCGACGACTAACCCAATAAAACCAAATCAATTAAAATTGATTATAGCCTATCGGAACCGGTTGAAATGACTAAAATAAGTTGAGACAAAGTGTAACTAATTGATTCGGCGATTAACCCAAATAAATGAAATCTATTAAAATTGGTTATATCATATCGGAACCTGATCAAATGACTTAAATAAGTTGAGACTAAGTGAAACAAACCAAAAGATGATTAGGCGACTAGCCAAAACTAACCAAATGTATTTAAAAATGATTATAACGTATCAGAACCAGTTTAAACACGGTAAATACACAAACCAGTAATTTAACTCGCCACGTCACACGCTTCAGCTGCCTGTGACCTTCAACGCAGTTCGGTAGCGTATCTCATCCGAAAACGATGAGTGTCGTATCGAAGCGGGGCCTGCGCGAAGTTTGTGCTTGTCCGTAATCCGTCTTTTTGGTCTGATAAGTGAATTTATGAATCGTAGTAAGCATTTGTTCCTTATTCTTTGTAGTAAACGATGGAAAACGTTCAAAAGAAGAAAACGGGTAGCATTTGCGCTGCTGCAGGTTGTAAAATCAAATACTTCAATTCGATTGTAACATTTTATCATTTCTCAAGGTAAGAAAATATTGGTCTTTATATAAGTTTGTGGTTTTTTTACTTCTTTTATAAAAATCTGCTAATGTCACAATTACAATTTCTAAGCGTACACTGAGAAAAATTGCCCAAATCAATTTTTGTTTTGGACGGCGTTGATTTACCATTATATAACGTTACATACCGCATATATGCAAATTTTGTTATAGTTTAGAATCACGTTGAAATTATGCCAATAAAACTCGTTATATTAGATTAAGAAATATAGTGACTATACAAGATAAATTAACTGCAAATGAACAATAATACTACTCTGGTTATAAAAGTTGTATATAAAGCAAATTATACAATAACTGTATAATGACAAATCAAATATTTCATAGCACAATGGTAATCAACTAGCTAAACTGCGGACTATTTACTGTTATACAACTTTTGTATACCAATAAAACACCGATTGATGTCCGTAATCTTTTTCTTGTATAGCTCACCATTTGCTATTTCAATTATTTCAAAATGGCTGCCGCTGCGGATGAAACGACGCCACGCCAAACAGCAAGACAAAGAAGACAAAGTGGCGGCTGACGCAAACAAATGATAACCATATATGGCGTATACCAGGTTGAATAATGGTTATGCAATTGCTGTATTAACGGTATACAGGCCCTGATATGAAAGCACCATAAAATATGCGTACGGATATATCACAAAAATTTAAATTAATATGATTATTTAATAATCAGTATACAGTAATTGTATAATCGTTATAGTTTAGCGATACTACTTTCAGAAAAACCGATTGTATATTGGCCAAAAACAGTTAATTTGTCACAAATAGTATACAAGTTTTGTATTATGGTCATTCGATTTTTGTATAGTGGCTAATTTCTTTTCTCTCAGTGTAATAATTTGGTTTCTAGGATTTGATTATGATGCCATATTTTATAATTATTATAATATGTGTAATGGCTCTTTCTTTCTGGGTTACGTATGTTTTTTTCTACGACTGCCCTGAAAATAGACAAAAACGCACTAACTGCTCTTGAAAACTGGATATTTCAAATATCGTGTGAAAAGTATGCTTTGCACACGGTTATTCGGGTATTTAGATTAAAGGGCTTCGTCTCCGTTTTAAAACTTCGCCCTCAGAGGTCCCATTCCGAGATCTCTAAAAAGGGGGCCCAATTTTAGGGCTTCACCCCCCAGGAGCCCCTTTTTGCAAAACTGTAGAAAATGGCTTTCATACCAGGGGTCCCTTTTTAAGGCTTGGGGCCTAATTTTAGGGCTTCGCCCCCAGGGGGCCTCATTCAGATGCCTCGCTCCCAGAGTGACCCGTTTTAAAATCTGTGAAAAATGGGCACCGTCCCGGGGGCCCATTTCCGGGCTTCACCCCCGGATGCTCCCTTTTCCGAATATGTAAAAAATGGCCCCCCGAGGGAAGGCAATACCTACTCAACTAGTTACACAAATTGCTGTAAAAGTGTTTATATGGTCTTTGTAAACTATAAATTTTAATTTAAATACAAGATGCTTAATATATTATATTATAATAAATATTATATAATTTCAGTATTATTTGCAGTCGTAGAAAAAGTATAGTATGCAACGCGTGTGAAAATAACTTTTCACACGAGTGTGAAGTTTGATGACACAAGCCGTAGGCGAGTGATATAAATCACACAATAAATCACACAATAATAAAAAATATTATTTTTCTACAGCCGCGCGCAAAATAACTAAATACTAAATTCAAATGAAATCGCAAAATCGACGAATGCCGTGGATCCGTATTTTGCGCTCTAGCGCGAACATGGAAAAGGAAATTCTCACTTTTTCCGTCTAGTGTGCTGAATGGTCATGGAAACCGAAGATAAATAAATGACAGTCGTGCGTTTGTTACGGTTTGTTGCTGGCACTCCTGTTCTAAATATGCCCGAACCCCGAACATAATATGTCAAAACTTACTGTCATTTGCAAATATCAGAATAAGTATAGGGAAAAATGTGCATTTAATTTTAAAAAATGCGGCTGTAGAAAAAGTTCTGTGTGTTTTTCGAACGCAAAGTAAGATTGCCGTTTTCGAAAGATTACTGCGCTCCGCTACGCGTCGCGCAGTAACATTCTTTCTCAAGCGGCAATCTGTTACTTTGCGCTCTAAATACACAAATAACTATTTCAACACTTGTTGCACAATATACTATTTTTTCTATTTTGCGTTCAAAATGATATTTCGACACGTAAAAGAGCCTCTTTTCGCCACTACTTTTGTTGACTGGTTGCTATAATATTAACAAAATTGTTCAATGTCGAGGCCCACTAGCAAAAATTTCGACACCGCTTTGAATGAGATTTCTACTAACAAAGACGTCAAAAATGACAAGATGGCCGCGCAACTGCTGATCGGGACCAGAATAAATTAATGTGATTCATAAAAAAAAACCTGCGAAATACAAAAAAATAGCATAAAATACACGTTTTAAAAGACATTTAGCGCACTCGCACGCTTGGAAACTCCCTGCAAGCGGGTCGTTTCCTAATTTCGTGCTCGTGCGAAAAAATATGCTGTATAAAGAAATAGTTATTTTCCTAACAAGTGCGCAAAGTGATACTTTTCCGCACGCGACTGATGTTGACCGAACGACGCCAAGCGGAGTTCGGTCAATCAGTCGAGTGCGGAGAAGTCACTTTGCGCAAGTGTTAGGAACAATATTTTTTCTACGAGCGCGGTCTAAACAAGCACAGAATAATAATGACCCGTATTTAAATAAAAGAAAAAGTATCTGTCAGTTATACCTACTGTTGCTTTACATGACTATTATTGTTGCCCTCACATGACTTAAAAAGATATGGTTTTTGGTTTAAGTTGTAATATCGCGAATTACGGAAGCTTTGAGAGAAAAGGGAATGATTAAGAGTTAAAACGGTTTTCTTATGTTGCATAAATAATTCGATCAATCACATTTTTCTTCCACGTGCCAGGATACATTCTGGTAAATCTTGGGGTCATTAGAACTATCCATTTTCTTAAGGCTTTCTAGCGAAGCTGAGGATTATGTTTTTTGGGATACTTCGTTTTACATCTAGATTTGTTTAAAATCTGTCAATCTGACAATTATAGGTATTGTTGCTTGACATAATTTTTTACTACTATACCGAGGATTTCAAAATATATGGTTTTTGGTGTAAGTTACAATATCGCGAATTACGAAAACTTTTAAGGAAAAGAGTATAATTATGACTTAAAACGGTTTCTTATATTGCATAAAAAGTCCAAAAGTGTAAAGTTTCTAAAAATATATGAATATTTTCTTGTCTTTGGTGATTTTAGAGAATTTTTCTTTCCCGCACACTTTCCCGCATAGCGTGCGGGAAAGTACTACTTTGCGCACTGAGTAGCGTGCGCAAAGTAGCTACTTTGCGCACGCTCGTAGAAAAAATCATTTTAATTATGATACATATAGTTATTTACCTAAGAAGTTCGGAAAGTGGTACTTTTTCGCACACGACGAAAGCGGAGTTAGTGCAAGCCGGCAAAAGACACTTTAGGCAAGTGTTAGGTACAATATTTTCCTTAGAACATAAAAAATATCACTTTTTTGGCAACAGATATATTTTTAATAGAAAATCAAATACTATTTAGTGGGAATGTATATCGGTATACATAGTATTATAACATTAAATTTGAGACTTGTGTAGGTAACCTTTTCATAACTTTTGTAAAAAATCACAGTGCGTAAA
>JAEQML010075390.1:0-13854 GCA_016904865.1 Pissodes strobi
CAATATCAGGAATATACCAATTCCTGGTTGGAGACATGTCTTGAATCTAATCAAGCTCAATGCTCCATGTCCACAATGAAAACACAACGATAAGAGTGAGACTTTAGAAAATCTCCCCCCCCCCCCCAAGGGTTTCGTCCTTTCGAGACTCATCAGAGGAACGTGTGTGTGCTTTCACCCACGAGAATCTGACTATCTATGAATGTTATTGATACCCTGATGCACCTACTAGAAAGAGGACATTCATCAGCCGTCATTCGAACCGAGAATGCTCCATCGTCTGGACAAGCCCCGGGTTGGGCTGTATGTGAGAAGATTGGATCAGTAGAAACAACTACTCCGAGAGCTGATACCCCTACCGGCATTGATTTAAACTGCTGATTCCGTTTTCTCTGGGGATAAACATGCAATGTAATGATTCACACTACACCCAGAGTGTAGTGTGAATCATTATCTCAATTCCTGGTTGGAGACATGTCTTGGATCTCATCAAGCTCAATGCTTCATGTCCACAATGAAAATACAACGACAAGAGTGAGACTCGAAAATATTCCCTCGATAGTTTCGTCCTTTCGCCCCCACTCGCAGTAGTTGTTTCTGCTGATCCAATCTTCTCACATATAGCCCAACACGGGGCTTGTCCAGGCGATCGAGCATTATCGGTTCGAGTGACGGCTGATGAATGTCTTCTTTCCGGTCGGTGCATCAGGGTATCAATAACATTCATAGATAGTCAGGTTCTCGTGTTCAATGGTTTTGATATCGAAGCATTCGCTGGGTAGTATACTTTGCTACTATAGTCCCGTCTGGATCTTATCAGAGCTCTATAGATCCTGAGTAAACTGCCTCTTCAACACCCCAGTGATGCCGCGCTATTGCCTCTAAGATACATATTGATTTAGTCTCTTGTATATAGAACTTCCAAGTCAATTTGTTATCAAAAGTTATTTCTAGGAATTTATGTCTGTCAACTGTTTCTATTGCTGCGTTATTAAGGAAAAGCCTAGGACTTTCTTCATTATTTCTCAGATCAAATTTCATCAACTTTGATTTGGATTCTGTAGATTAAAGCCCGTATTATCTGCCCAACGAGATACTTCCTTAATTGCATTTTTGGGTATGTTAGATGATACGTCCGGCACAGTACAGGAACCCATTATCCGCAAATAGAGCAGACTTGACCGGAAGTCCTATATTGTCACACATTTCATTAATTGCCAAATTAAATAGAGTAGGACTAGGGACAGATCCTTGAGGGACACCCTTTTTTAAAATTATTTGGTGTGAGACAAAGAACTTGCTGTTCTAAGTGGCAGCAAGTTCCATATTAAAGCTAGAGCATCTCCGAAAAGGTTGATTTCCTGTAATTATTACAGGTCTCTAGAGGGTATCAAAAGCACCTTTCAGGTCTAGGAAAACCGTGGCCGCTTCCTGTTTTATATTAAATGCATTTGCAATATCCGGTTAAAGTAATGCCAAATTGTCAACTGTACTGGGATGTGGTCAAAACCATGACTGGAAATGGTTTGCAAATACCAGAGAAGACACTTGCTAGTCATTTTTTCAAAAAATTTGCGTATGGTGCACGTTAACGGGATGGGACGGAAGGAACCTGGATCAATATTGGAGGTATTGTAACGGAATACATAAGTTATTCCGCTCCACTAAATTCTGTTTAATTATCAATGATTTTCGATGTAAGAGATATGAATCGCCAGTGACATCTGTTCGCAAATGGGTATATTTTGTGCAACTAATTATTTAAGAAGAACAGGTACGCTGGTTTATATCTACAATTTACGGATTCGTGTGGCTGTAGATTTCTATATTGAGTAAGTGACATCTATTCGGAAACGGGCTTATCTCACGTAGTGGGTAATTCGAAAGCGTAGTTCGCTATTTAATACCTACCATCTATGCATTTAATTTAATACGGATTACTATATTTAGCGTATGTTGAGTATTTCCTTAGTTTGTCGCCGCGTGTCCTACAGCGGTAGCCACATGATTTAAATTATCCAAAGAGAACATCGAAAATCAGAATTTTTTGAACGTCTTAAATTTTGAAAGAAGGTCGTTTATCTTGTAGGCAACGCTTGGCTGGGTAAGTGCTAGTTTTTTATCTTGAAATATTTTGTTCATCTTGCATTTATTTCGCTATTTTTTTCATTTTTTGAATACATAATTAATAATTGTTTCTGATTCGCTTAATCATATCCTGCTTAAGCAAGAAATTAGCATTTTTATATTACACGTTCGATTAACTTACAACTTCAATAATCTTAATTTTTTTTAGTGACCGTTCGGTAAAAAATACGGATTTGTTGGTGAATAATTCCGTCTCTCATGGGTCAAATTCATGTAATTTGATAGAGGTTTAATCCAAATTTACAGCAACGTAATTATTTCATCGTTTAGCGGTCACACACATTGTTTTACGTCTTTCCATTTAAATTGAACAGTAGTGTTTGGGAAATTCTTGGATTTTATATATTCCTGTGAAGGTAGTAAATTGAATTTTCAGTAGAATTCCTTCGAATTTTTCCTCATAATATTGCTGGTTTAATATTTTTTTCTTTTCAGGCTTATTTCATTAATATTTCAGTTTATTTGTAACATCAAGCATATAATTATTAGCACTTGCCCTGTCGCGTTTTAACAATGATGTATCGACATTAATTTGCATTTATGAGGGTTAGCTCACATGTGTAAATTTACCTGTTTTTTTTCTTTATCTTTTATCTTAATTCATATCTCAATGCGAGATGGTGATTACTTTTATCTTTAATTAATTGAGGTGTAATTACGCTTAATTCTCGTTTATGTGCCAAGGGCCATATACATATAGTAGAGTAATAGAAATTACTTATTTTGAGTTATAAGACTCGTTTATAGAGAGCTTGTACCTCTATTTTTTTATCTATCACTAAATTCAAGTAACCTTTTATTTAAATTTGCCGAGAGCCACTGTTTGGAACGTAGTTCCATCGTATAATTGTTATTAATATTTACCGCGCTCCCCAAGGTGACTTTACTATCTTTACTGAACACCTAGATAATATATTATCCTCTTTTAAAACTTCAAATAATATAATTATAAGTGGAGACTTTAACGTACAATTTAACACGAATAATCCTCATACTATTACACTAATAGACCTCCTCGCTACGTATGGATTTAGACAAACAATATTTGAAAATACACGTTGTTCAAATTGCATTGACAATATCTTTATTAATTTTGGTTTTAATCATTGTGAAACCACTAACATCGATGCACTACTGTCCGACCATCTGTGTCAGGTCATGAGGTTTCAACGTCCAGCGCGGGAGATTGGGAATACCACTAAGATCTGTCGTCCTATTACAAAAGTAGGCAAAAATACATTTTTTAATCTGGTTAATGACACCAACTGGGATTTTATAGACAGTGGTATGCTCAGTGCCTGCGATGGGATGGATATCTTTCTTGGAAGCCTGACCTCAGCTTATCAATATGCTTTCCCGGAGAAACATATAGTCTGTAAGCATAGCTCATTGAGAGTGCTTTGGTTTACAGAAGAACAAAGAAACATGCGCGACAGACTTCACTTTCTAAATGAATACTGTAAAATGCATAACACAGAAGAAAATCGGAAGATAAGAAATAAATATAGGCTGAAATATAAATCTGAAATAATAATACAAAAAAAAATAGCAAACGATAACTTTATCAAAAATGCCAGTAACCCTACAAAAACACTATGGGGTCTCATAAATAAAAACAAAACAGAACCAAACAAATCTAACTTGACTCCTAATGAATTTAACTCCTACTTTGTCAACGTTGCAAACATGGTTGTTTCTGATCTACCTGATTCTAATCATGATCCTCTAACCTCTGTACAGCATGGGGACCAGTTACCAATTCAGCTGAGGGAGGTCAGTTTTAATGAAGTGCGCGATGTTCTGAGTTCTTTAAAAGACAAAAATAGCAGAGACATCTATGGCTTAAATGCACCACTATTAAAATCTGTAAAAAACATAATAATCATTCCTCTCACCAAAATCCTTAACCACTGTATTCGAGAAAGGGTATTTCCTGGCTCACTTAAGGTTGCATCGATAACACCGATCTACAAAAAAGGATATAGAGAAGATGTATCAAATTACCGGCCTATATCAATACTGCCTGTAGTCTCCAAGATATACGAGAAAGCCATAAAAATTCAACTATGTGAATATCTAGAAGCAAATAATGTCATTAACAAGAACCAGTTTGGTTTCTTACAAAATCTAAGCACTACAGATGCCATATTGAAATATATCGAGTACACACTACAATGTTTTGAAGAGGGTCTCTATTCAGCGGCCATCTTCTGCGAATTGAGTAAGGCATTTGACTGTGTCCCTCATGATCTACTTCTTGCTAAAATGGAAAAACTGGGTTTTGGCCAGCCATGTCTAAAACTGATTGCATCATATCTTTGCAATCGAAAACAATCAGTGTTGTTGAACGGTGAACGATCTGAGGTGCTGGATATAGGTGTTGGGGATATTGGGCCCCATTCTCTACCCGCGACCTTGGAGGGCTCCAGTCTAATCCTCAATCCATTAAATATCTGGGTGTGACTCTCGATCCTGGGATGAGATGGGCCAAACATGGTGAGGCTATGAGAAGATTGCTCTGTGGAAGTATATTTGCCCTTAGACAATTAGCGGACAAACTTAGTACACACATACTAAGAATGGCATATTTTGCTCTATTCCATTCAAGGCTTAGTTATGCAATTGTGACGTGGGGTCATTCACCTATCTGTCATCGCTTGTTTGGTCTCCAGCGCAGAGCTGTCAGGGTGGTCGGAGGCTTGGGCTACAGAGATGAGACAAAGCATGTTTTCATTCAGCTGGGTATTCTAACATTACCATGCTTATATGCTTTAGAGTGTATAATGTATATTAAAAACCATAATAATCAATATGGCTCACATCCACAACAACATGACCATGCAACCAGGCACAGTCACAACCTATTGACCACTTATATTAGACTGACAAGGAGTCAGACGGGTGTTAGGTACCATGGAATAAGACTATTCAACTTACTTCCAAATGGCGTTAGGCTTCTGTCAACTAAACAACTTAAGACTCATTTAAAAAAAATTCTTTTGCAGAATGCTTTCTTTTCACTTAACGAAATGTATGAAAATTTAAATAGCTGTACCTAATTTTCGAAATGTCTTGTTTGTCCAATTATTTTGAACTCATGGGTTTTTCCTAGTACATATTTTAATGGAGTTTTATATATTAAGATTTTAAATTTTATAATTGTGTATGTATGTGTGTGTGAATGAATAATCGTATGTATGTTTGTATGTATGTTTTTATTTTCTATTACACTTAGTGTTTTCTTAATTGTTTTTTTTTTAGCTAATAGACTGAACATTTCAGTATAAAAACTACCGTAAGATGTAATTGTTCGTGAAAATAATATTATAGAGAATAATCTCTTTGTTAACTTTATGGATTTTTATACTAGTTTTAATGTTACATATATAGGTATCTATTTTAATTTAATATTATATTGTTCTGACGTGTGTAAGAAGTTTTGTAAGTTTTTTTTTAACTTCATTATAACTTCCATAACATGAATAAATTCTATTCTATTCTATTCTATTATATTCTATTCTATTTTCTTTTTCTTTTGAATTTTAAATTTCAGTCATAATTTCTTTTGAATTTCATGTCTCAAGTAAAAAAAAAATATCTTGAGTAACAGTAGCTATTTATAACTTTGCTTAACCGTAGTTATTTATAAGTTTTGCTCAACTTAAAATTGTAAATTAAGTTTTTGCAATTTTTTAATATTCTTATTTTTATAATTATTGATATCTAAGTATTCATTTTCTGTTCGCATTGTCTCTAGGAACTCTGGCGCCCACAATATTAAAAAAAATATAATTGACAACCCACACCCTCAGAGAAATAGAATCTCATATTTAATTAAACTAAATAAATTAACTTTCGCTAAACTTATCCTTACAAATTGGCGACTGACCTAGTATTTCATTATAAAGTGACGCCCAACTGTTCAATTCATCACAGTATCCCCTTTCCGAAATCGCAATATTATTGAGTAATGCGATATCTCTGGAAAATTTTGGTTTGTCCAGATATTATTAAGTACTTATATAATTCCAAAAGCTTACTCAAACTGGGAGAAGTGAAATATTTCAAAAAAATAAATAGAATATCATACGGCTCTGCAACAGAGTTTTTACATGTTCGACTCAGATAAAATGAAAAATGCAAATTAAGTAGTATAAATTCTTTAACAGGCGTAAAAAGCTGATTTTGTGAAATGTGATCATTTTTAGGTTTAGCCTGATAATGATTCGCTAAAGCTTCAGCAATTAGCTTACTATCATTTACAATTTTGTTGTTTGTTGTCAACTGTAAGAGCAGGCGTTTTATGATGCGTATAGGTTCGTGCACATTTCTAATTTTATTAGATGTTATAGTACTGAATCTAGGCAATCTGTGGTACTGACATAATAATTCCATGAGTTTTTTTACTATCTTTTATTACCCGTCGTCAAATACCTTGCATAAGTCTGCGAAAGCTGCTAGACGTTAATAATTGTTATTAATAATATTAAATCAATTTAGATGTCGCATGTAAAACATCCTCGGTGATAGTTTTTCCTTAAACCCAAACTCTGATTCAGATATTATTATATTTTTATTTATTTTAAATATTTTACATATAGGACTAGTAAGAAAAATTGACAGGAAATTGATTATTGAAACCACTTTCTTTTTAGTTATAGATTCATATTGTGGACCAATGATGGATGGTACAATCAGTCAGATGATGTTCATGCTTTTTCTATAACATTTTAAATCATCATTTGTTAGTATCCTAGTTATTACAAACTGAATAAAAGCTAAAGATATAATTGATTAGGACGTCCTGCAGAAACTAACGACAAAGGAAGTGGAAAGTGTCTCAATTTTACTTTTAGTTGATGAAGTTAGGGTGTTTCGCTCGGCCTAATGAACCTTTATTGAATTATTAAACAGGTGTATTTCTGTAGGCCCATGTTTATCGTTATCTATATGGGGATCGAAATAACGTCGTAGAACCGGTGTTAGTTAGCGCCATAAAAGTGAAATATCATTATTCGGTTAAGAACTGACAAAAGTGGACAGTTTAGGCCCGGGAACGAAATGTTTGATTAAGTGCTTCTTCGACTAAGTGCTGTTTATACCTGATATAATCTGAGTATATATTATGTTAAACTTATTGTAGTGAAGCAAATTTAATAAATTTTCCTTAATACACATTTTTCATTTTAGTTATTAATCATACTAGTTCGATATGGAATACTAGAATGAAACATGCGTGAAACGTTTAGTTACACAAGTTTCATTAGCAAAGTTTATATCGAACATGCTTTATTCAAAATTTAATCTACGATGCCATGGTCCAAATTGATTTAATTTGCATAGATTCGGTTTATCCCAATTCAGGTGCGACTCGAATAATTTTCAAAACATTGCAAGCCTCCGTCGCTTTGGATACATTATTAGATGCTTCAGTGATATCAGTGAAGAAAAATATGAATATTAATAAATACGTCTATTTAATTGCCCTTCCAAAAAGAAATTCTGAAGGATTTTGGTCAAAGAAACTTAACATTTTAGCAAAAGAAAGAATTAGTACTGGAAGCAGACGATAGAGCTTATTTTATAATAAAAGTTGCGTTGATAGTGGGGCTTGCGGGTGCCTGCAGGCATTTTTTATGGCAGTGCCACACACACTAATGGGATATTCTATGGCACTCGACGAGCGGTGCGTGTGCGAAGATGTTGATTGACACGGTTCTTGAATAGCTGTAGGGGGTAATTAGAGAGAAAAGGATGTCCTGGCAGTGAGTACCACAGTGATCCATTGCGCCAGACAAAGGTGCCCTTGTAAAGCAATGTTCTAGGTGTTTCCACTTGTACGTCGAACAGGTGCGCTCTGTCGTGACTGTCTGACAGGCGTTGCTGAGGGCGGGATGAGACGAGCCAAATCATGGAATCATCTGCCTAGAAAATGCCTGTAAAACGGGGAGATCTCGGCCACATGTCTGCGGTGTTCCAGACTAACCCGAACTGGTGTCAACTCTGGGTCGCCGACGAGTCGCACAGCTCTCTTCTGAATGGAATCCAACAGCTTTAGCGTGTGCTTTGGTGCGGCACCCCAGATATGTGAGCATATTGCTATTTGCGATTTGTAGAGCAAGAGCATTTGCTGCGGTGTATACAGTTTTTTGTTGCGAAACAGCGCACCAAGCTTCTGGGAGGCTGATTTTACGATGTTAGCAACGTGGTCATGCCAGGACATATTGCTGTTGACCGAGACACCCAGTAATCCGATTGACGAAGATGAAGGAATGATTGATCCTGCCATAATGATGTCAGGCCCGCCGTATTAGCTGTCGTGGTAAACGTGGTTGCTTAGCTTTTTGCTGCATTAATCTGGACCAAATTCTTGTCGCCCCAAGTTTGAACTTTCTCCAGATCTTGACTAATTGTTGTAATCTCAGGATTTTCTGATCTAAACTGGGAGACAAGGGCTCTTCTGACGTGTGAGCTTTCATTTTGCGTCGAATCAAGTTTTAATAGTTAATATAGGGTTTTATTGACAAAATAGTATAACTATTATTTATTATTCGCCATAATATGCAGAAACCAAATTATCGATCCAGACGAAATCATTTCTATTTGTAGTGACCTCTACCGCCCAGTCGATGAAATGTTGAGAGTGAATTGCAGTTGCCTTCACCCGGAAATTCAAAACCCATATTGGCTAGGTTATCTTTCGAGCAGCGATTTGACGCATACCAATTCCGGAACGTGAGTTGCCATTTGGGGACTTTTTTTTGACAAAAGGAAAATTGGGATTTACTTTTGCACGTTTCTTTAATGAATGGCGGGTCGAATGGTTATTTCCTTTTAACTGGGTCGAGTAGTTAATTAAGATAGGCTTTGCTACATCGAAGTTCTAGGTTTTCCTTTTGAAAATCGCTTTAGATAAATTGTTGGATGTGACAGGTCATGACCACGTGACGCGTGGCTGTACCTCTATTGGTCAGTCGTAATTTTTGTGGTGGGGATTTTAGAGGAAGCTCCTTTGCTTCCGGGAAGTGTCAAGGAAATCACTCTACGTCAGTTCATCGTTTAAAGCAGTGTGGTCGGATGGAAACTTCAGTTGATTACCTTTAGTGGGATTTTCCAACCAACCCAGTTTTATTGTAAGTTTCGGGCCTTACCTTTGCCTTATATTTAGTTAGATGTTTGTTAGTGCCTGGAACTCACTCCGTAACGGGATTTAATGCTGCTTTAGTTAGGTGAGTGATCTTGCTTTTTTTGTCTCTCTTCTACGAATGCCGCCATTTTGGAACGCCGTGAATGGATTTTAATTGCGTCTTAATTTCTTTACAGAGGCCTTCTCGTGCATCCACAAGGTAGCTGCGAGTTCCAACGATATAGTCGAATAGCAACCCTTTACAGGTAAATTTTTTTATTCTCTGATTTTCCCTTGATATTTTATTCTAATTGTTCTGAGTTTAAATGTTCTTTGGCCATGAGTTACATGCGGAACTTTGAATATTTTGACGTTCTACAGGGTCCGACCGTCAGGGTTTTATCTATGAGTCTTCCCAGCTCAGTCCCTTGGGCACGCAATCGCAATTTCCTTTGCTCTGGTTATTAGACCCCAAATCTAACTTAGTTTATCTTATTAATGAAGATACGTAAAAACCGTAATTTTCTTTGCTCAAGATCTAAGATTTAACTTATTCTCTTTTTGCAAATTAAGATAATTTTCTTTGCTCCGATAAATAAATCGAAAACTAAGATTTAACTTACTTATTCTTGTCAATTATCATTTTAACTAGCCCAGACAGGCTCAGAGTTTAATTAGACCCCGGAACATAAATCGGGTACAAGCTTATGGAATTTAGCCAATTCCGTCTAATATAAAAGAGGCACAAGTTTGAATGGTGCCCTAAAATTTAATTGATTTTACGTAACGTGGAATATATAATATTTAATGTATAATATGCTCAGTCGCGTCAAACTACATTGCTATTTCCATGCGCTTGAAACTCGTATTTAGGTACCTGTGATAGGGAGCACTCGTGACATTACTTATTAGCGGATTCAGCCTTGTATATATTTATTTTTGTTCTAATTTTCAAGCCTCTAAGAAGAGTGCCTTTATGATCAAAATACAAATTTTGTTAATAATTGATTAACGACGACAGCGCTTAATCTTCCGAGTTGATCTCTAGGTTGCCATTCAAAGCATTATTTAATATTGACGTACCTAGTTATAGCTATTATATAAGTAGTTTGTAGAGCGGCACATGTGACAAATCATGATTTGAGCACCACTAATAAACAATTAATTTAAGGTCTTTTATTTATGCTACTTGAACCTCCGCATGAGAAGTGATCATTAAAGGGCGAGTAGAGTAATCCGTCATGTCAAACTCTGTTTATGCCTACGATATATTCAACTCAAATGCTTGAGACTCTCCGTAGTTCTCAATTGCCCTACTGCATATATAAGTGACATAGGCCAATATATCTCCTGTCGATCTCTTTTTGAGAAAGCCGTATTGGTTATCGCTAATTATTCTGTTGGTCTCGAGGTACTTGAGTAGTTGCTGATTAACTACACTTTTTGCTGTATAAAGAGTTAATAAAGGGGCTCTGTTTATAAATGAAAAGTTTTTGTTCTTAACGTATACTTTGTTCCTAAAGATCAAAACCGAACAACCGGTGTTCCGTGTTGCCAAAATAGTTTAAATGTGTTCAGTATTCAGAAATGACTGAGATAAGAGACTCAATAATATAATACAGATTATCACGTGACGAAAAAAGTGGCTCAATCAAATCTCCAAGAAGAAAAAGAGGAAGAAAAGAACATCGGTGATTATACGCAAGCGCTGCAAGATGAATCAGCACCCTCTGAAATGGAAGGCCTGGTAACTAAATCTAAGATGGCATCGCCAGTAGGGGCTCTGATAATTGAAAACGTATTAATTCATAAAAAACTACTTTTGTTACTATTTGACTTTAAAAAAATGCATACCTAAATTACTTTTCATAATTAATTATATGCCATATACCAAAATAAAAACAAAAAATCGTTTGGAAGCATAATAATTATTATAATAAGTAATTTAACAATTAAAATAAGCTATGATGTAAAAATAAGGACTATGGCTATTGACTTATAAATGCACAACGATTTGTTTAAAATATAGGTTAAAAAATATACAAACTAAAACAAGAATACATAGTTACTTAGATATTAAAGACTGTTTCCAGAACTGCAGAAAAATGTATATGCATGTGATAAATGCATACAAATATATGGTACAAAATGGGGTGGTCATATTTAGAAGTGGTTTTAAAAAAAAAAACATTTTTGCTCCTTTAAGAATATTTTAGAATCATTTTTAGCCTAGATTTAATTTGTTATTTACTGATGTTAAAATATCACTTAAAATTGTCCTATACAGAACATTGTTTAGTATGTTGTTTTAAACAATAAGCTGCTTCAATAAGAACTTCTTCTATAGTATTAACATCATGTACTTCAATAGCTAAGTCAACCTGGCTTTTGTTTTGATATACAATTTTGTTGACAGCATTTGTTCTAAGTATTGATATAATCAGATTTTCAGTTTAAGTGAGCTTGAGGAGCTTTATTAATATTAATAAAACATATATTATGTTTGCCCTTTGCTATCAGCTAGCATTTATGAAGCTGAATTTTTATCATTTTGATGTATACTTAATCATGTGATGAGAAAGATTAATCAATTTGATAAGCTAAAGCTTTTTCAATTTGCTGGTACTCCAATTTTTGTCTTTTTGATTGGGGCCACTCTCTTTTACATATCTGCGGTTTTGACAGGTAGCTGGGATAATTAGGTAAGATACTTGGTACTGCATCGAATTAACAGAATTAATTAATATCATATGTTGTGTGCGTAATGTTAAGCACATCCTCGTGTATAACTAGTCACTGTTTATAAAATAGGAAAACCAAACTTACCCGAGTAGTCTTGGAAGGAACAAATGATTATTCCCTCCTAATTGAATTTACTTACTGCTATCTCAATTCACCATTTTTGGAAATTAAAAAATTGCCATTTTCTACATTTGGGAACACAACAGGTTTTCAATTCACTTAACACTATTATATACAATTATTTAAAAGTCAATGTTCGCATCTAAGCGACTGAATTTAAACCAAAGCTTAAAACCACCCTATAACCCTTAATCAATATTCAATAATGCTACAATTAAAAAGTGTTTAGGTATCCTAAGTAAAACTGAGGTATTAGAGTCAAACCTCTAATGTTGTCTGGCTGTAGCCTAAAAAATATCTATGGTTACCTAAAACTTACTATATGAAGAGTCAAAAGGCAGTCAACGTAAATAGGCAAGTAGTCATAACAAACAATATGTGAATATCAAAATTTCATTTATTTTAGATATTACTAGGTATTATCAGCTCTGAAATTATAATAGATATTTGTGAAAACACACCTTACACAAGAGCAATTCGTCCCTAATAGTTAATTGTATAACCAAAGAATATTCTACTATAGAATATTCTTTGGTATAACGTAGAATGATTAGGAAGTGCAGTGTAGTGTAGTAGGATTAACAATCTATTTTCACGGACATAGAGCAATGTCCTTGCTTTTAATACAATAAATTACCTGCTTTGTATAAATCGTTCACTGCAAATGCACAAGTTTCACAATTTTAAACATATTTTATATTAAAAATTCGAAATATACCCTTACAGCATTTAATTTCGATCCAAGTCGGATGACCATATTGGCTACTGCTCTTCTTAGCTGCACGGTCTTATCCTTCAGAGGGTGCTGGATGAATAATTATACAACTATTCACTTTATTTTGAAAAAGAAATATCCACCATGCTTTAAATAATGACTGAGGTGCAAAATGAGGAAAACATTCCCGCCTATTAGCAAGACAAAACTGTGAAGAAAAATTAATTTCCGTTTCGAAAAATCAATTCTGGTGGAAAAGACGAAATTATTAGTTTGCGCAAAAAGATATTTAAGAGCAGTAAGACAATATTGAAGAGACAATGTAAATATCTATTATTTGGATAAAACTTAGGTAAACGAAGGCTACATATGTAGCAACTTCATAACAAGCTTTCATGAAAGAATAGTTTAGTGAAATTAAAGCGCGTTCCGGTGAAGGAGGGAAGAAAGCGGCTTAGTAACCAGAAGAATTGCTCTAAAAAATTGATCTTTTTGGAGTCAAAACATAGACACCGAAGAAATTTCGTTTTTTCTAAAAAATACTTGTTAAAATAATGTGCACATCACGGGCATATCGATTTCCGTCAGAAATAATAAAATCCATTGCATGTGCAATGGTTTGTACCATCGATCGTAGATTTTTTGTTACTATCTGTAATTTTGAAACGATCTTTACCTTAAATAACATTTGATTCCAAGAAATATTCAAGAAGTGGTTTTAAATCATTTAAACTAGTCATGTGCTAATAAAGAATCATTAAAGTAAGATAACTGTAGAAAATACACTAAGCTAATAGGAAAGCTGTTTGTCAAATTGAAAGAATAATATTTTAAAACTACGTAGGCTTTCACGGCCGGTATCAGTAAGACTAAGGTTTTCCGGGCTGTTAGGCCGTGGTCGATTTTGGTTTACTCCAAAGCTTTCAACTGCAGCTGCGGCAGTCATCTTCAGTGGCGCTGTGGTCGCGGGCGAAGTATACGATGTGACGTCCGAGGTGGTACT
>JAEQML010075391.1:0-13854 GCA_016904865.1 Pissodes strobi
AAAAAAAAATCAAACGTTCTTTGAAGAACCTCGTAGATATTACCTAATAAATAATAAATTCCTTTGAACGGGCATCTTTTAAAGACAATACAGCAACCTTTTGGAAGTTTCATAACTCGTGAAAGTCCAATCGTTTTTAAGAAAGTGCTTGAAGTTTCAAGCTTACCTGAAATTTTCAATCTCCCTAGACCATTTTAATGTGAGTGTGTCATACTGTTTTACTAATAACAATTGTTGATAAAGGACACTTTGGTAATTACAAATTATCCGTTATTATTGGTCGAATATCCAGTCGCTACTCTAATTTATTAATTATTTTGTCCAAATTTATTTCTTAGCTTAGCTTTTGAGCGATCTTGAATAAGTGGATCGTTGGTTTGGTGAAATTACGATTAAGATTCCCACATTTTGGATGCTTCCTTCATACAAACCCATCTTTAATATACTATTTGCAAGTTAAAAATAACTAAAAGTTCATATAAACTTGTGCCCGAAAATGCCTTGTTACGGGCACGCGCATACTGGATATATGAAACTCTGGATTTCGCTAGATTTGTCTACTTTTTTGTATGCAATTTATAGGCACTGAATGAATTTTAATATGTAAGGATTTTTTGTGAGCTTTCAGGTATCAAAAAACTGACCCAAATTGGTCATGTAAGCAAATTAAAATAAAATATTTTTATTCACATTCGAGGAATATTTTATATTTTAAAAGTATGAAAGTGGTATATATAAGGAATTTGTTTACAAAAATCATACCAAATTTCATATCTTATACAGAGTGTTTTAATAACTGGTACTTAAAATAACTTCTTACCCTGCAAGTTGACAACTTATGAGAAACAGCCATATTATTATATTTCTTTGTATAAGTACTCCAAAATCAATATATTTCTATTGGCACAAAAAGTTATCACGGCATTCGTTTAGTAAGAAATAATATTAATTTTAAAACTAATGTATTTATCTAAAGGAAATATGCAATATATTTTTTGTCACCCAATGCCACTCGTTGCAGATTTACCAACAACATATAAGCATGCTATAAAAAATGCAAGTAATAATTAAGTATTCCATATTAACTGTTAACTTATTAAATTTGAATGTCGAAAATTGAGTTGAATTTTTTAAGATCTTTGTCATTTCTTTAAAAAATGTGTAAATTATTTGATATTCCAAAAAAGCAAAAACTGCCATGATTTATTTGACAAAAAAAGTTCAACAAGACTAATGCAAATTATATCCATGGGGCGCAAGGGCGGGACGATTGCTAAGAGCAAAAAAAATAGTACTTCCAATAGAAGAATAATTATTCAATGTTAAATTTTAAACCCCTAAATGGACGCCCGCTCTAGGGAGCGGCGTTTATTGGAATATGAGATCTCCAGGCCTGTTAACCTGCCCCTCCGCTTTAATTATTTTCTTCAAAATGCTAGCCCAGGATCTTGAGATCTAGCACAATTTATTTTAGAGCTAGCACTCTCGTAGTAATAGGGATATCCTCTAATTTATGCGGTTAATGCAAGCCCCTCCCGCACCTTGTTTAATTATTGCAATACTAGCTAGCACAACTTCATTGGAGCTAGCACAGCGTGGCACAACTACATTTTTGAAAACAATGGACCACAAATGCGGGGAGGGCTAAATTAACGTTTGGGTTCTTTTGAGGGTTGGTCAAGATAATTGTTATAGGAGGATGCTTAGTAATTAGCACAGTCTAGCGCAGCACCTTTAAAGGGAAACTCACATTTCTAAACGAGACAGATAAAAACTGATGTCGGTGCCTAAGGCTCGCTTTTTATGACAAAATTAAAGGTGAAAATCGCATATCGATATCTGTCACGGTTTAAGATATACAAAGTGTTTTCCGGAAATGTACATTTTTTAAAGGTCTCCGCAAACTTTTTCCTATCCAATTTTTTCTGTTTCTATAAAAACATTTCGAAAACATTTTGTAAGTAGAATTCTATGAAACAAACTTACACCAGTTCTACGTAAAAAAGTGTTTTGAAAATGTTTTTGTAGAAACGAAAAAATTACAATAGGACAAAAGTTACGGAGTTCATTAAAAAATGCACATTTATGAAAAACATCTTGTAACCTCCAAAACGGTGACAGATATCGATATGCGGCTTTCACCATTAATTTTGTCATAAAAAGCGAGCCTCAGGCATCGTTATCAGTTTTTGTCTGTCTCATTTAGAAATGTGAGTTTCCCTTTAAAAGTTTTCAATTTAGTCCACCCTGTACTTGGCCATTGTTATAGCGCTTACGAGCGCCTTCAACTAAGCTCTTTCATGGACGACTGGCTACTCAGCGGTGTCGGCAAGTCAGCGTTAGAAAAAAATTAATAAAACATGTTCCTTCAAGAGCCACTGGTAGTGCTTCTTGGTTCTTTCTGAGTTAAACCTCCCATTAAATCCATTTAATAAAGTGCACTTTGTATATTGATAACATTAATATGCATTATTGGTTAATTACATTGCTTTAACTACAAATTATTGAAGATAAGCTTGCCTTGCTAATGCATTACCTCTCTTTGTTCTAAATGCCATAAAATTTTAAGTGACTGTAATCGATTTTTCTCTAATAAAATCGATTTTCTTGTTTCTCTGGGCTAAACTTTGTTGGTCGATGAAGGCTATAAAATTGTGCAAAATGACGCGCTGCTCTGTATCTAACCCCCATCTCAAACCGAATAAATTGGAGTACATATGAATTAATCTCTATAATGCTAATTGCCCTACAAATGGTTGTGCTAGGCTGTGCTAGTTACTAAGCATACTCCTATAACAATTATCTTTACTAATTCTCTAAAGAACCCAAACGTTACCTTACAACCCCCCCCCCCCCCCCCCCCCCCCCCCCCGGATTGTTGGTCTATTGTTTGCAAAAAGGTAGCTAGCATTTTTTTTAGTTGTGCTAGACTATGTTAGCTCCAATGAAGCTGTGCTAGACAGTATTGCAAATGAAAAAGTGCGGCGGGCGCTAGCGTTAGATTTGCAATTATTTTCTTTGGCATACTTAACTAAGTTATTGCAAGTCCGGGCGGGGCTCTAAGTAATGTATTCCTTTGTCTAACTAATACAAGAAGGATGCTCGGAAAAATGCTTCTAAATTCAGTTTGACCTGTTTTCCATGTTTTCCGGTTATTTTTCAATGCAAAATCCTTTTCAACCACTCTACAAATTCTAAAATTAAAAAAACTTAATTTAGGAACACGATCTGGATATTATTTTGATTGTATGTAGCTCGATTTTTAAAATGAGATTTTCATGATGGAGCTGTTTCGATATCTGAAATATTTGTGAACGAAATTACTGGGACATTGCAAAATTGGGATTCATATCAAAAATCTTTATAAGACGTTTTAATTTATATTGTTGGGGTCTTTATTTGGGCCGTTTTAAAATATAGTCTTCGTATTTATTTTAGGTATTTCTGATGACTCAAACTTACATAATCGAATTTTCTGGATATCCTTTATCAAAAATTACAGTTTCTCATCACTAAGAATTTTCTGAGCAGCCAAAATGTTTAGATATCATGAAATATTTTTCTCCCAATATAATTTTTGCAATTTGTCCTGTAAGCACTAAACGTCAGTTGGGAACTGAGGGCATTTAAATATATCCGAATGCCTTTTTATCCATAATTATATCGTGTGTCCATTAGTATGTAATTGTTCGAAATCTTGTAAGCTGGTACACATAGAAAGAAAACTTCGAAGGCAAACATTTCTTGGTTATCGAAAGTATATATTTATATATATTTTGAACTATACAGGTACTTAGAAAAACCGGGACAACTTAAATTTCACTTTTTTTTTTAAATTCAACACTAAGAATATGTATGGTCCATTTTTGAGGCCTTTTCAAATTATGGACTAATAACTTTCCTTTTTTTCTAATGTCAACGGTTTCTAAGATACTAATATTACATTTTATGCGGCTTAAGGAATTATTTTATTAAGGTTCTAAAACGGAGTTTTATCCACAATACCGAAACAGAATTATTGCACTCGACGCGCGTTTCGCTAACCATGTTAGCATCATCAGGAGATGATTAAAACTGATTTGAGTTTTAATCATCTCCTGATGATGCTAACATGGTTAGCGAAACGCGCGTCGAGTGCAATAATTATGTTTCAGTATTGTGGATAAAACTCCGTTTTAGTGCATGTTGCCGAAGGTTCCAAACCCCAACATAGATGATTTTATTAAGGCTTTCGTTTTTTTTTTATTGTCGTTCTAAAGCAGGAAATAAATAGAACTGAAAAGAAATTGATGTTAATAAAATAAAGTATTTCTGGGGAAAATAATTGTGTTATATACTATTAATCTTGAATAACAGTTGAAATGTTATTTTCCAACATATTTCAGTAAAAAAGTTAGGACTGACATTTTTTGCATAACATCTTAATATATAATTACACAAATTATTTCTTCTTATGTGTTATATAACTTATGAATTTTATATAACACAAACATTTTTGATTTGTAATTTTAGTATTATTCGATTCCAATTAAAAAAGTTTGGGTTAATTTGGGTTTATCATTCTATGTGAACGTAAAAAGTACTGTATTGAATAATCCTATGATTTCGCGTATTTAAATGTTTCACATTTACAGTTTTTTATATTTTTTTATATTTTCCACCGTACCTGGAGAGGTACTTACAAGTGCTACAAAAATGTTATGTACAAAAGGTGAAGGGTTTTTCCTTATTATCTTCTCAAAATTTGTTTTACCGTTTCGTTTTCATAAATAAAACCTTTAGATTCTATGGATAATTCTAGACATATTTTATGTATAACATCCCATGCCAATCTCTAACTGTTTTTGGAATACTGGACGTTGAAAATTAAATTTTTTGCATCTTTGAAAGGCTGTATAATATAGGTAAACAACTTACTTAGAGCAAAACGGTGTGCACTCTTTTATTAGGTTTTCTAAATCTATGGTCTGTCATAAACTTCTGGTTTAACTAGAAGTACCCGAAGATCGGAAATATGTACTTCCGGAAAAATCGGAAGACAATAGATGATGAAAACCTAAGATGGGAAAGTGCAAACCGTTTCGCTTTAAGTTAAGCTGATTAGAGCCTACAGCTTGTTAAGGTTGCAAATATGACCATTTTTATAAAACAGTATATGTAATAATATTTGAAAAACAAAACATATGAAAACATTTTGCGATTATGATTCTAATTTTTTTTGTCGCGATATTTTTGAAGAATACGTGAAAAACTCGCAACTTTTGTATTTAACATTTCTTTTTTGAAGAACGTGTTAATTCCTCGGTGCAAAATTTAATAAACCTTGTACACTAAATCGATTTTGTGATTTATACATGGCAAAAATTAGGTATATTAAAACCAATAATTTCCTAAAGATATGTTATTTAATTTTAAAAAAATTAGAAATACTTACTGAGAAAAATGTTCAAGTTAATAAATATGCCAAGTTCAAAGATTTTAAATATCATACATTTTTTACGAAGTCTACGTCATAATTCAAAATCTGTAGAACAAATCTATCTGACACTTCTTATCAGTGGCGGTGCAATTTCAAAGTAATATGCCTAAATAAGTGAAAATATTAAAATATTTTCAATATAAAAAAATACAATAAATACGATAACTTTAACAATATTCTGCAAGTAGCATAAATTGTAATAATGGTGTTTTAAGTATTATTATCTCAGAAACCGTTGACATTACAAATAACGAAAGTTATTTTAAATTAACCCAAAATTGAAAAATGACTCAAAATTGCAGAAACACAATATAGTGTCCAATTAAAAAGAAAAAGTTAAATTTGAGTTGTCCGCTTTTGGAAATACCTGTATAATTCAAAATGTTTTTAAATATTTATCTTGTATAACCAAAAAAGTTTTGCTTATAAAGTTTTTTTTCATCTTTTCTAGATAAGTTTTCAAAGAATTACACATTAAATGAACACTTGGTACAATTAAATTAAAGGCATTCGAATATGTTTCATATCTTCAGATATACAGAAAGACCCCAAATGGGGTTTAGTGTTTATATGACGAAACGAAAAAATATATCTTGACATATAAATATTTTGCTACTCAGAAAAATCTTAGTGAGCAGAAACTTTCATTTTTGATGAATGGTATCCAGAAAACATAATTTTGCTAATTTAAATCGTCAGAAATAATTAGAAGAGATACGAAAAACATGCTTCAAACGGCCTAAATTAAAACTGTAAATATTCAAATAAAAGCGCCTTACAAAGTTTTATAAGATATGTCGCAATTTCGTAATGCCTCATTTTTTACATGTGGGTTATTTCTTAACTACCTCTTTTGCTTGTCTTTTGGAAGGTAGCTGCATAACCAGAGGACCAAAAACGAAGTAAAATCGATAAAATATAGTTACGATATCGGAATAGTCTCATCCTGAAAATACCATTTTAAAAAACGGGCTTTAGGTATAGCCAAATTAATAAGTAGATAAAATTTCTAAATATATATATTTTCTTAAATTCCAGAGAATATAGAAAGACATTTTCGTTTTGGAAAATTACCAGAAATCATGAAAAACAAGTAATATTTCATGTAGGAGCATTACTCGAAGCATTCTTTTGTTGATCGAACATGTGATTAAGTCATTTTAGTATTTATAGCTTTTATAATTTAGGTCTTCATATCGCGGTTTATTAAATATTTTCACTCCGTACAAAATGTTTCATTAGTGATTTGGTGTATTTATAACTTCGTGCCTGGCGTACATTAGCCTAGTTAAATAAATCAAAGGAAATAATTGCGTACTATTATTATATGTTCGATAAATATGATAAGTATTTAAAAACATTAAACAGTATTATAGAAGACTATGAAGTAAATACTTACCACAACTCATAATCCACTCGTCTTTATAAGGAAATGGGAATCGACGCTAAATATTTTGCTTACTAACAGCAATAAAAATACTACCAAACATTACCTGACATTTTATTAATAGGTATATCATTAAAAATAATGGGAATTCTAAATCCAAAAGGCAATTTACTCAAACTTTATGAATAACCCTAATATTTTTTTGCGAAAATGTGTTATTTATATTTTCCAGATCTGGATCTGTATTAACAATGTTTGAAACTATTTGTAATCGTTCACTAGATGAATAGTTAACATTTTCTTCGTGTTTAGCATAAGTATCCCAAATACCGCATTAAACTAGCCATCCCATCTTGCAAGTACAGTAAACATCCCAAATGAGTTCAGCATTTTGTTTTTCTCCATAAGCTCTAAGAACAAAATGTTTAACTGACTGGAATAAACCAGGGATATATCTTTGCCCTAATAAGGTCATGTTCATATACTTCATTCACTTCTTTACTGGACGCGTTTCCACAGTTCTAAATCCATAATTTAGACTTGGGAACTATTCCCAATAAATTTCATATATCGATCCGGGACTATTTTTAAAAATCAGTATTATATAGAGTTATGATAAAAAAAACACTTACCTGTTTGTCATTTTTTCCCCTGAAATTTGCTAAATGGTTTCATCCCTATCCGAACTTTTAAAGCTTGATTTCGAATTTGGGGTTATAATGATGGGGTCAACCGCCAGTAAAATAGAATATTCACCCTCCTTCTCTATAACATGCTGGACATATTTCATCCATATACCACTATCGTTTATTTCATCAACGACTGGCCTTATATTTCCTATATTCCTTGGGGATTGATTATATTTCCTCAGTTTCTTCTTGACCGTAGCCCAAATTATCTCGATCGGATTAAATACCTACGCAGTAATATGGGGGCATCTTAAAATAGTATGACCTTGTGCTTCGCATACTTTGTCGGTTATATATTTCATTTTCAAGTTCTCTTTTTTTTTATAGGTTCCAATGACAAATTTTTGCGACCTATTGAGGATTTTCCATGTTTTTGCTTTTTATGAGTTTGATAATTTCATCCTTCTTTGTGCTGCTGGGAACTTTGTTGTGTATACGTGAATGATAAGGTGCATTAGTGCATTGAACTATAATAATGAAGGAATTTGGGGATGGATTTGGCAGCAATTGTTCATTGAATCAATTTTCAAATTGGCTCTGGTGGTTATATCTTTATGGTAGTCAGCCAATGGGTGCTTTTTTGGTTATTTTTTTTCGGACAATAATAAAGCGTTAGGAATAAAACCTTTATTATTGCCTGTGTGCAGTATAACTCTTTAACCGTGAGAACAAGGTCGACTTAGTGTGCACCTACTACTATTAGCTACCCAACCATATTTTAACAAGATCGCTTATGTCGAACCAAGTTTCATCAAGGAACACGTATCCCTTTTTTTGATTGACGGTATTCCTTAATTTTACGTAAATATTCTTGTCTCCATGCTACGATGCGAGACAATTCCATTATAACCATTCATTTATTCTTGAAGCCGCAGTTTAGGCAAGGTTACCAGAGATTTATATTTATAATTGGGATAATCCCGTAGCTTAACCTGAATCATTTCGCGTCGGGACTTTGCTTTCCTTGTAAAATTGATATACAACTCTGCGCATAACGTCTTTGTCGCCATTATCACCCTTAGCTCCTTTTCATTTTTATGCTCTAATCACCGTGTAAATTGTAGTAAAAGTAAGTTTAGTGAGCTCACAAATAATGTGAGTCCCCACGGCTTTCACTAAGTGTAAATTTTCAGAATACCTTTCTGGGTTTTAACGGGTAAGTCTTTATTAAAAAATCCAACGGCTCTGCCATGGAATGGGCTTTCACATTGTCCGTTTCATTATCAGAAACATCAAGAGGTCTCCACAACGCTATCCCGATGAGGGATTTAAATGATTTAGCAATAACAATAGTAATAATTATAACCGCAAGAACGACAAAATAATATAGAAAATCACTACTTTTGGGTATACTCTTAAGACACTCGCTCAAATTCCCCAAAAACGATGTACAAATTAATTTAATTTTTTTCTGTTTCAATAATCAAGCCATACCACGGCAAATGATATAATAATTTAGCAGGCAATGCAGACGCAGGTGTCCACAATGGACTATTTTGTTTAGCTGTTCTGATTGATTTTGTAAATAATTTAGAATTGAAATAAATAGATTTTGAAGTGAAACTTCTTTAGCGAGGGTAAAGTCAGAAAAAATTAAACGCTTATCAAACGGATATCAAAGTGAAACGCCCGGCCCCTTAATTAAGCATGTTCCAGTGTAGCTAGAGGGTTGAAATTTTCAGGACATGTAGCCGGAGTAAAGCAAGGATCCAGGACGAAAATTGAACAGTTAAACATTAAACTCAAGCAAATGATATCAATAATAATATGCCTATAATTGAAACTATCAGTATATTTATTCCTGTGTGGCAAATTTGGGGTTTTGAGACCCTCTGTAGCGCCTCACAAAAAATCCCTACATTTTTTTTGTTTCTTTATTGGGTATAAACAGTATAGACTTTTTTTTTAATCAGTGAAACCCAAAATTTATATAGGCGCCTAGCACTGACTAACTTATTTTCGTTTTACCAATGGCGACCGTGAGAATGTTTTAAATAACTTAAATGGGCTTTTCAATAGGTTTTAGACCATTTAGCAATCGAGAAAGAATCAAGTCTTGATCATTTAAATGCCACTGGCCTAATTAAGAATCTTCTCGAATATATATGTTCTCTTCTATAAATATGTCCACTCGAGCCTCTAAAGTAATACAACTATACAGGGGGTCCCAGCGAAAACGAAACAAGACAATTTAAAGGCACTTTTTTTGTTTTAAAATAAAAAAACGACCAAACAAGTGAAGTTTGTTTTCGAGGGGGAATAATCTGCGAATATTTTCCAACCCCCAAGTCGAAACCCCACGCGAGGGTGACATGTACCCTTAAAATCTTAAATGGAATGAGGAGTCGACTGGGACCTGATTTGAAAGGCTATTAAAGCTTCTTTTCAACACTGCCTCATTTTTGGAATTTGGTTGGAAATTTCGTGCAAAAAGGCGCCTGCAATTGAAAAATAAACTTTGGTAAAAAATTGGGATCTGGATGAAATTATTGATACCATGGTTAGACCTACAGAATTGCGTCGAAAATAAGAAAAAAAACTTAAACACGTTTTTACTATCTGAATAATGTGGGTTTATTTCCTTATCTGTTTTCTGGGCAGTACTGGTAAATCTTTTTCATTAGATTGTCACTCATTAATTTGGACGTTTTCTTAGTATTGTGTACGGATTATTGTTGTCCCTAACATTCTGAAATTAAGCAATGGGTTATTCTACTGCAGAGAAGGTTTAAATACTTGAAGCTTTTTTCGGACATGACAAATGTGCCAAGAGAGCCGTACCGTTATTAAATGACCAACATCCAGACAAGCATGTCAGTAGAAAGAACGTGCTCATATTAGTAGCTAAGTTGAGACAAACTGAAAGTGTTCTGAGAAAAAAAGCGAGAAGTTGGATATTATTATACTATAATTGCTATAGTTACCAATGAGGCGAGGCAAGTAGCAGCTCTGTGTCAACTCCATGCCGAACCAGGAATGAGCATCAGTCAATTGGCGATAGGCACAGGAATAAGTAAAAGTAGCATTCACATTGAAGTACCAAAAATTTCATCTTTGCAAACTTCAGCTGGTGCAAGAATTAAACGAACACGATTACGACAGACGTTTGCAATTCTGTGAGGGACTAAGTGAAATGCTTATTGCACGACTTATTTGCAACATTTGCTTTTCGGGCGAATGTACATTTTTCCTTAACGGTAACGGAAATCGCCATAATTGTCAATCCTAGACAATTCCAAGAGGTTCATACTCAGTACCCTGAGAAATTGCATGTGCGGGCTGGATTGTTTGGCGACTCTTTGGTTGGTCCGTCCTTTCTGCCTGAAAATTTGGATGGAGATATGTATCGGAATCTTTTGGAATCGCCATAAATGTGCGGCAGTATCTTGATGAGATATTTCCCGGTCGCTGGACTGGTATGAGGGGATCCTTTATTGAATGGCCAGCTAGGTTACGGGATTTGTCACCCCTGGATTATATTTTAGGGGGGCATCTGAAATCAAAAGTATACGCCACTCAACCGGAGAAAGTAGAAGTGTTACGCCAAACAATTGTAGACGAGTGCCAGCTGATAACACCTGAAATTTTAGAAAACGTCTGACAACGCTTTGAGCAGAACTTGTATTCTTATATGGAAGCAGGCGGTGTTCACTTTGAACATTTATTAAATTAGTTGTTCTAAAGGGCATTAAAAAATCTGTATCATTTAGTAACAATTAATAAAACCAAATTTTTCCGATAGTAAACACTGTTTACATTTTTTTCCTATTTTCGACGCTATTTCGTTTCTTTAGATCTAACCATGTATCGATAATTTTATCGTAATTTCATTTTTTACGAAAGTTTATTTTTCAATTGTAGATGTAATTTTACACGAAATTTTCAACAAAATTCCAAAAATGAGACAGCGTTTAAAAGAGGCTTTAATAATCTTTCAAATGAGGTACCACTCGACCCCTCATTCCATTTAGGATTTTAAGGGTACCTGTCACCCCCGCGTGGGGTTTCAACCTGGGGGTTAGAAAATATTCGCAGATTACTTCCCCCTCGAAAACAAAATTCACGTACATATTTGGCCGTTTTTTGCTTTTTAAAATAAAAAGTGCCTTTAAATTGCCTTGTTTCGTTTTCGCTGGGACACCCTGTATACCTCCTCATGGCACAATATACATTTATGCCAATGCGAAAAAACGAGTTTTAAAGCTGCTGGATCATTATCTGCTACATGGGAGTCGGGAACGGCAGGCAGCGAGGCCACACTCCTAGGCACTAGAAGATATCTATTATATTAACAAACGTTTCAATTTCTTGGTTAATACATTTTAATTTTCACAGAAATTTATAATTATAAGTAATCAGGAAATTTAAAAATCTTGCCTTAAAAATAATTATATTCAAAAAAAATATAAGAAAGCTGTAAACGATAATAACACAATATAGTTTTACAAAAAAATAAACCACAAGATATTTTTGACTATACGACATATTATTTATTTTGTTATCTTAAATATATGAATATTATAAATATCTAGACAGTAATGTTTAAGTAAATTCGATATGTACATTACTTACCTTGTAACAATAGCTGTCAGATTTTCATCATTAAATTATAGCTCATGCCTGCGTTTTATTCCAATTCTTCAAAAATTTGCAATTTCACGAAAAAATACTGGTTGATTGTAACGAACTCCTTCATCGCAAACATACCAAATAAATCGTTGTCGAAAAGCCATTTCTGGCAAACAATTAAAAACTATTTTGAAATTTCAATTATGCCTGTTTACCATTCCTTGGAAAACAATTTATCACGTGATATCCAACACAGCCACCTAAGATAAAAATTTACTTATTTGTAAAAATGGGATTTTTTTTCTAGCATTTTAACGACGTACTTACAAGGCATTTTCGGACACGGATTTAAAAATCAAAATAATAATAATTTGTATCATTTGGACCATTAGCACGCGAAAAAAAAAATTTAATTTTTTTAGAAATTATCAAGCCTGAACAAAATAATAATATTTTGCAGATAAATCTATTGTTTGGTTATTTAATGTCTGAAAATGGAAAAGCTCTAAATCTCATATCCTATATTATTAGTTTCCTGGCTTTTGCCTTAGCAAAATCATCAATTACTATATAGCGTCGAGATAGTGGAAGTTTTTTCTTGCTCGAAAGACTTTCGCAAGAACGGTTAACATTCGTTCTAAAGCGTCTGTTCAGTTACATGCTTAATCGCAAGTCGTTGAGCGCTATATTACCTTTTGCTAAAAGGTATATTTTTTGCAGTAGCAATTTATACTTTTACCTTTGCCATAGAGTAAATATAAGACCCTACTATTAGTCGAATAAAATGTTAACAATATCTTTCACTTACTGCATTTCCTTATAATGCGGAATGAGTTCGTATGCCGCATAATTACTGAGCTGAGATTGTTGATCGACTCTGTCTATCGACATTGCACCGACAAATCGAAAATAATTTACCAGTCTACACCAACTATATGTTAAAAAGATTGTCGATAAGTTGAAATCGCCGCGCCGCATTTGCAATTAACGCGTCAAAAAAATTGTTTATAATAAAATCAGGGCATCATGTTACGATCTTTATAATATTTGCTATTACTGCATAGATTTATTTTTAATTTGTACGCTTCACTAAAGGCTATCGTCTTTGCTTTTTCATATTTCATGTAACGATGCGTACCTACAAATGAGTCCGTTATAGTGCCACTCCTCCCGGTTTTCCAATAGCTTTAATGTTTTAGCACCATATGGCTCCCACCTAGCACTATCTAACGAGCCAGCATCATATTCCTCAGCGAATTACAGAACAATATTACAAGAGTGGTGGGCCTAAAGTGACACGAACTCTTGTTCCCCTCGCCCTCTCCTGTTTGTATATTTCCCTTAACACTTTAGCATTGTCTACTATACATCTAGCAGCCAACTTACAGAGGTATCACCACAGTTCCCAAGGAGTTACAGAATATTTTTAGCGGACAAGGTTATTGAAATACCACTCTTGTCGCAGAATTAATTCAGGGTCCTTTAAGATGGCCCCCAAGTTTATATTTTTTCACCGAAATGCTACCATAGCTCAGTTATAGTTAGCACAACTTGGATTGCCTCTTGTTTAGGCTAGCACACCAATAGGAACACTATAATGAAATATACCTACATGGCGATTAAGAATTTCATGCAGTATTTACCATGACCTACGAGTAATTAATTTATATACAAATGTGAAGCGTTTTACGTATGTACGGATTTTATTAGGGTGACCTTATATATATATA
>JAEQML010075392.1:0-13854 GCA_016904865.1 Pissodes strobi
ATATATATATATATAGTGAAAATCGGTTATAACGACCTTCTAGGGACTATGCAAATAGGGTCGATATATCCGATAGTATAATTCCAAAATCCCAAATCATATATTTTATATAAATTTTAGCAAAAAATGGGTGAACTGAAGGTGATCTCCAGTTGCTGTTGTTTCAAATTAAGAACTGGCACCATCATAATAGGAGTGCTCAATAGTATTTTTGGGTTTATGCTACTAGTTACCATTGCTGTATGCGCTGGAAATCCCCAGTTATTTTTTTCAACGGACAGTGCCTCATATGAAGAAGTTGCAAAAAGTAAGTACATTTCGTTCGAATTATTTATATGTGAAGTTGAATGTTTGGTTATTTGCTTGCTTTTTAAATGGTGTAATTTTTTATGACAGTGGCACACACACATTAAAGGGAGATCCTATGGCACTCGGCGAGCGGTGTGTGTGCGAAGAAGTTGATTGACACGGTTCTTAAATAGTTGTAGGTTGTAATTAGAGAGAAACAGTTGTCCTGGGAGTAAGTTCCACAGTGATGCAGTGCGCCACATAAAAGAGTCCTTGTAAAGCGTCGTTCTAGTTGTTTCCAGTTATGCGACGAACGGGTGCGCTCTAGCCGTCTATCGGACTCTATCGCGACTGTATGACTGGCGCTGCTGGGGGCGGAATGATGCTGGCCAAATCCTGGGAACATCTGCTGTAAAAATATCTATAAAACTGGGAAATCTCGGCTACATGGCTGCGGTGTTCCAGATTATCCAGATCCCGGGTCACTGACGGGACGTACAGCTTGCGCTTCATAGAGGAAGAGTAGCTGCTGCGGTGTATATAGTTTATTGTTGCGAAATAACGCACCAAGCTTCTGCGAGGCTGATTTTGCGATGTTAGCAACGTGGCAATGCCAGGTTATATTGCTGTTGACCGAGACACCCAGTAGTTTAATTGACGAGGATGAAGGAATGATCGATCCCGCCATAATGATGTCAGGGCACGCCGTATTGGCTCTCTTGATAAACGTAGCTGATTGGGCTTTTGCAGCATTAAATTGGACCAAATTCATGTCGCCCCAAGTTCAAACTTTCTCCAGAACTTGAGTAATCGTTGTAATCTGCTCCTGTCTGCGATGATAAGTCTCAGTCGCTGGTAAAGGTTTTTCTGATCTAAATTGGGAGACAAGGGTACTGTCATCTGCAAAACTGTAAACAGGATTATTGGGTTCGATAGCAGGTCATTAATATAGATGAGGAACAGAGTTGGTGAAAGTATTGCGCCCTGAGGCACCCCCGTATTTATGGTGAATGTGTACTGAGATGTGACCATCAATTGCAACGTGCAGAGATCGGTTCTTGAGGAAACTGGGAAGCCTGCTGCAGAGAGACGCTGGCAGTTCGAAGGACGGTGCCAAACTCTGTCGAATGCCTTCGAAACATCTAACGCAATCGCTCGAGATTCTCCCTAGTTCTCAATCGCCCTACTCCATATACGAGTGACATAGGCCAATATATCTCCTGCCGATCTCTGGTTGCGGAAGCCGTATTGGTTATGGCTAATTATTCTGTTGGTCTCGAGGTACTTGAGTAGTTGCCGATTGACTACACGTTCCGTCAATTTTAGAGACTATTGGAAGCAAGGCAATTGGACGATAGTTTGATGGAGTGGTTTTCTATCGCCTTTTTTGGTACAGGTTGCAGTCGAGCGACTTTCCAAGAAGATGGGTAAATCCCATTTCGGTAAGACAGAGAAAAAGGCTGGGAAACATGGTTGTTAGTTCGTTGGCACAGTTCTTTAACACGGTGGCAGGTATTTCATGTGGTCCTGATGTCTTTTATGTGTCTAGCTCTTTGAGGATTTTACGAATATCACGGTGGTGAAACTTAACTTCTGGCATGGCAGTGTTGATGTTGGATATAGTGGAGAGATCCTTGCCTTGGGAAACGTTTATGGTAGGGTGCAATGAAAACATTTCGGCAAGCATGTTTGATTTTCTCTTACTTGTAGTCGCCGTGACGCCGCTTTTGTCCGTTAAAGGTGGGAGAGACGTTTTTGTTAAGTTATTACTTACTGCCTTTCCTACCGACCAGAAATTCCTGGAGCCACTGGGGAATAGCATAAGTTTATTCCTGGTCCTTTGATTGCATTTGTCCTTAGTTGCGTCAATGATACGTTTGCATTCGTTTCTCGCTTCGGTAAAATAATTGCGCCTTTAAGCGGTCTGATGTGATGTATGATTTCTGAGGCGATTACTGCGTGATCTCTTCGCAACAGACCGACGCAGTGCCAGAGCAAACGTCGAACCAAAGAAACTCTAGGTAGAACTCTCTTAGATCCTTTTAGGTTACACAATTATAATGCCAGACTTAACGAGGCAATGGTGGATCTTTCTGTAGTAGTGGCAGGTCACAAACCGTTGTAATAAGTTTGTGGTCGGAAGTACTATGACCAACTGTAATTGTGTACTGAACAAGATTTATAATTAGAAAAAGATCCAGGAGGGCGGTAAATTTGCCCGTCTCTGGGATCATAGTTGGTGTTTTGAACCACTAAAACGCATAAAAAAATAAATATCATCATGTCCTAAATTGCCATTGATTAAGCCGCTTGATGGTTGGGTTGGAACTGCAGTGGCTTTAGGCACTGTAGTTCCAATCCAATCATCAACCGGCTTAATCAGACGTCGAGTTAGCTACATTTGCCAGTAGGCGAATGACTATTCCGTCAGAAATCGTTGAATACGTGTTCTCGGTTTTCTCTTACTAATGATTATTACTTTTATTTTAGTATTAAAAATTATCTATACAATCGGTGCCGTTGCTGCTGCTATTTTATTACTTCTAGGGGTTTTGTTGGTTTTTGGAGCAAAATATGTGAGTATAATTATTATTAGTTTAAGCCAGTTAAAGTCCTATATCAAAACATGTGTAGTACCAAAGTGTGTAGCACTCGGTCAAACTTTAATAAACTGGTCAACATAAAGTTCGATCCATTAAATTTTTAGCCTTATTTTCAAACTGCTGTAACTTTTTCAAAAATAAAGTTTTTTCAACGTGGTTTGCAGATTTTGAAAGCGCGTTTTTTTGGGATTAAGCTGCATGCCATGCATTTTCAGTAGCATTGATATTATCATGATATACGGGGTGATCAATAAAGTCATGGAAAAAATCAAAAAGTTTGTGTGTGTGCCATTTTAGCAGTACATTATTTTAGTCATTACAATATGGTGTGTTACCAAGGTGATATCAATATCTCTGGATGATTTTGCCATTTTTCGGATTAAAGCTCTTTGGCCTTAGATACACTAATAAACACCAAATTTTGGCAACAACATTTTTAAAATGCTATAACTCGAAAACGATGTGACGGAGTTTTACGAGCATTTCAGATTCTGAAAGCCTATTTCATGTAGATTTTGTATGACCTAAGCACTTTAAGGAGGGTTACAGTTTTCACATTATACGGGTCCAACAATAAACAAATACGTATCTAACACGGAAATATTAAGTATAGGGGAAATGATTAGGCACCAAAAGAACATTATGCTTTGTTTTGTTTTAAAATTATTCAAGTTGAAGTTCAAAAAAAAAAGAAAAAGAGTCCTGGTTTAAGGTTTATTGGATTTTTAAAAACAATAAATGGAGAGAAATAAATGAAGGATATCTGGAAGAAAACATGGATGCAAGAGTACCGTTTGAAGGTGTGCTTGTTTGGGGTGGTGTGATGATGAATGAGAAAACTGATTCGGTCGTTTTAGTGGGAGAATTGACGAATGCTGAAAGGTATCGAGACATGTGCATTAGTGATATTATTATTCCTTTTGCACAAAACTTTGGGGACGATTTTGTCTTAGTGGATGACAATGCTCGTCCACATAGAGCCAGAATCGCCCAAGAAGTTTTAAGGAATAATATAATATCGAACGAATGGATTGGCCTTCAAGATCGCCAGATATGATTCTGATAGAACACGTGTGGAATCGAATGAAAAGAAATATGAACGACGGTGAGCATGTTTTCAATAATTTGGATGAATTGGCAGATGCAATACGAGATGAATGGAACGCTATGCCCCAGGAGTTCCTTGCAAACTTGGTGAGTAGCATGGCAAGCAGGGTAGCAGAGTTAAGCCGGCTTCACGGTGGACCTACACAGTATTAGGAAATTATTTGTTTAGTAGTCCTGTTAGTTGTGTTGTATGTTATGTTTATTATTATTAAATCTTTAAATCTTTATTTAGCGATAATTTGCTAATTTACAAAATTATAGACTCAGGTCTTATATTATACATAATAAAGCACTAAAAACTATAAAATTGCAACATATACAACAAATATTAATTATAACATTCACGAAGAAAAGGAAAACGAACAACATTTTAATATAAAATAATGTCAAGTATGAATTACAAATCATAACAATACAACAAGCAGACAATTATGATATCACAGAGTATTTAGCATCACACAATACACTACAAATTGTCCATTAAACATTGTTTCAGCTTAACCTTAAACAATGTAATAGTAGCGCAGCTTTTTATGCTCCGTGGTAAATTGTTGTAGTCTATGAGGCCGTTGTGAAATACACCTTTCTCTGTACTTTTTTTATTTTTTCTTTCTACATGTAAATTATTTTGAGACCGAGTATTATGATTATGAACATAGTTATTGTAAATTAATTTTTGAGTTAAGTAAGGCGGGCTTTGTTTGTTAACAGCCTTATAAATAAAAATCATTGTTTGATATTTCAAAAACTGTGCTACAGACAACCAGTTTAGGCATTTAAGCATATGTCTGATTTAGGTGTCTTTTGGAACTTTAAGGATTATTCTCATAGCCTTATTTTGTAACTTCTGCAGCCGGTCTTTTTCATTCTTGTTAGCCATATACATAATGGTTGACGAAAACGTTAAATGAGGTAGTACTATTGTATTATACACTAAAATGCGAGACCAGAAGGATAAATGACGCGAAACTCGAGACAAAAAATTAGTGTTTTGCGAAATTTTGCTGTAAATATATTCGAAATGCTCTTTGAAAGTTAGCTTACGATCTATTATGTATCCTAAATATTTAAATTTATCCACTGCTTCAATTTCATTTTCTCCTATTAGGATTTTATAATTATTTTTAAACTCATCATATTGACTATTGTTATAAAATATCATAAATTTAGTCTTTTGAGCATTAATTTTTAATAAATTTTTTTTTGCACCAACAGTAAATATTCCCCAAATCGGCGTTCACGTCATCCACGACGCCTTTGAGGTCATTGCCGCAAAAGTATATCAACATATCATCCGCAAATAGATGTATTTTACATTTGGTAACACTTTTTACAATACCGTTAACATATAATAAAAATAAAAGTGGTCCTAGCGTACTTCCTTGTTGTGGCACTCCATTATTATTTATTATTGCATCTGAACATTCTGCGTTAATTTTGGTTACCTGTTTTCTATTGATTAAATATTGTTCAATCCAACTTAATGCTGATCCTGCTACATTATAACTTTGTAGCTTTCTTAATAGTAATTTCCTATCGATGGTCTCAAACGCACGCTTTAAATCCAAAAATACTGCGCGTACCATGTTACTGTTGTCAAATTGGGTTTTCCAGTCATACAAAATATTTTGCACAGCATTTTCACAGCTATGTCCTTTTATAAATCCAGACTGATTTTCATATAACATGTTGTTTTCATTTACGTGAGAAATAAGTTGCTGATTCCAGTTTCTAGAGAATAATTAATTAAATTTAACAATCCTGAATGCTATAATATACATTTTTTAAAAACTCCGCAGGAAGCTCATCCGGACTACCCTTGTTTGGCAGGTCAAAAACAGTCTTTTTAAGATCTTCTGACGATATTAAATTAAAATGAGACAATGATGTCCCGGGTGTTGCAACCAAATCTGGACAGTCAGTGTTATTTACGTCTATTTCCGATATTATTTGATTAATACTATCGACGTAAAATTCATTTAGTTTATTACAAATCAGATTTGGTTCTGTTACCATTTCATTATCTATTTCAAGTTCGTCTAGTTTAAATGCTTTCTTATCCGAAATAAGCGGTTTTAAAGTAGCCCACATTTTTTTTTGGATTATTCTTACACCTATCTGTTTTGTTGGCGTAGCAGTTCTTTTTTTCTTGCCGTATTATGTTAACTGCCTGGTTTCTTTTTTGTTTGTAAACTATCTTATTTTCATTTAATTTATTACGTTGGTATGCTTTATAACTATCGTCTCTCTGTCTGATGGCTTGTTGAATCTTACCGTTCCACCATTCCTTATAGTAAGCTTTGATTTTCAATTCTTTTTTCGGTGCAACCTCATTTAATATATTAGCAATGGTTGAAAATAGATAGTGATATTTTTCGTCGATTGATCCATGAAAATAACTCCATCTTATTTGACTTAGCCTTCGGGAAATTTCAATATAATCTATTTTACCACGAGAAATAATTTGACTGTCCACCGTAGTATAATTATATTTACCAAAATCTGTAGCCACTATGTAATGATCTGTTATTTTTGGTTCCGTGATAACTTTACATAAATTAACATCACAATTACAAAAAACCAAGTCAATAATACTGCCACCAGAATCTAAGGGATGAGTAATATCGGTAACCAACTGCTGAAATCCTAGATCGGTCATCAGAGTATTCAATCTGTTTCTATAAGTACTTTTTTGTAACCAGTTTATATTAAAGTCTCCAACAATTATCGTTGATGTTTTAAATTCAAGAAAATTTTCATTGCCCCACTCTTCTAAATTACTCGTGTCTACACACAGGCATATTACTTTGGCTCCCTGGCTTCCGCATGCGCAGAGTATGGGTGCGTTCGTTTAAGTGTCTAGGACTTCACACATGGCCCTCCGCTCGCTTCGTTCGCTACGGGGCGCAACCAAACAAAACTAACTGAAACTAACCCAAAACTAACCCAAATTAAAAAAAAAAGCAAACATAATCTTACTAACCCAACTAACTGAAACTAACCCAAGCTAAACCAAATTAAAAAAAACTTAATCTTAAAAAAAGGTAGAAAAAAAACGCATTGCCACCGACGGGAATCGAACCCACGCCGCCCACATGACAAGCAAATGCTCTAACCACTACACCACTAGGCCGCTAGGAAAAAACGCGCTGCATCGTAAAGACATTGGTAATTGAGGTATTTGTAGTGTAGGTGGCGTTGATTGATTCGTCGCTCGTATTCTGCGCATGCGGAAGCCAGGGAGCCAAAGTAATATTCCTGTGTATAGACGCGAATTTCTAAATTAGTTAAAAAGTCTGCGCTACTACTACTGGGGGAGTGGTAAATACCAACAATTACATTTTGCTTGGAACAATAAGAAACAGTGACCTGCAGCAACCAATAATTCCTATCAAAAACGAACGACTTCTGTTTGACTATTTTAATATCATTTCTTATATAAAACAGCACACCTCCAGTATGTCTATTATGACTGTCACACCTAACAATTTGATAACCTTTTATAAATAATTCTTGATTGCCGATTTCATTTATAATTCTTGTTTCAGTCAAACAAACAACCTTTGGTTTATGGTCAAAAGTATATTTAGAAATTTCGTCAAAGTTAGATATAAGACTTTGTGCGTTAAGAAGAATTACGTAGTTTTTCGAATTTATAAAAAATTATTTTTTATATTGTCGCTTTTGCTACTAAGTTCAATTTTTTTCGCAATATTTACAATACGATCAACTAGACTAATCTTAGTACTATAACGCATACGCATTCCGTTCCGATAATCAAAGCTGGTACTGTTAGCAAAAGAATTGATGTTTATAAAAGAGCTACCTTTGTCGAAACAAAGTCCATAAAATATTTTTTGGTTAAATTTATCTACAAATTTATTAAGAATTTTTCTTCCATTCCAAAGAGGAATCGAACAATAAAGAAGATTGGTCTTAAGACTGACCATTTTTAAACTTTCAATTGTTTTATCTGATACAGAAATACCTTTTAAACAGTTTACTAGTCCCCCCATAACTATAACGACATCATTCTTATCATAGTCATTTGTAAGTTTGTTTATATTTTCAACAATATTATCTAAAGTAGTATTATATTTAAAAATAGAGAAAACCTTGAACCTATTGCTTATTTTTTTAGTTAACATGCTATTAATTCCTACCAAATTATTGTCTCCTAAAATTAGTACTTTATGTTTATTGATATCACAATTATTATGTCTTTTTAAGCTGTCAACGCTTGCATTTTCTAAAATCCCGCTTGCGTGATTGTTAACCACCACTTCTCTTCGACGAAGGTTAAGGGCAGCTAATTGCTTCGTTAACTCATCAATCTTTTCTTGATCCATTTTAATTTCAGCCTCAAGTGTTCTCATAGTAGATATCATATTTCTGTTAATGATATCAATTTCTTCACGTTCCTGAATTAGCTGATTGATGTGTTCTTTTTCCTTGGACAACTCCACCTGCATCACGCCTTTTTCATTGGTAATTTCTTTAATTTGATTGGTCAGTTCCGCTAGTTTATTTCTGTATTCATTTTGCTGATCTACCATTTTTTGTTCCCACTCCAAGGCATATTCTTCAAATTGCATAGACATTCTTTTGTGCCTTTTAAAGCATTCGTCTCTGTGTTTAATTTCGTCCAAGAGTTTGTCATTTTCTTCTCTTATTTCTTTAACTGCTTGTATATTTTGGTTCTCAACTTCTTCCAAACGGTAATTTTTTTCGTCAATTTCCTTTTGTAATGCTTCCAGTTTGCTGACTAGCAGATCAGTCTCGTCATTTTTGGCCGTAAAATTTCTAATGCATTCATTGGAACACAGAATTTTGTGTTCTTTTAAAATTTTATACTTGCGTCTTACCATGCAACTCGGATGGATTATTCCAAAGCAGGATATGCATACGTAGTTGTTAAACTCTTTACTTTTACAGCAGCTAAATCCTTTGATTACTTCAGGTTTTGTCGTCATTTTTAATTTAATTTAAATACCTACTTTTTATATACTTTATTTGAGTATCGGTCGGTAACCAGTATAGTAGGCCTTTGTAGGTATACGGTAGGTACGGTATAAACAAAAAAGTTGCTATTTATTAAACTAATAAAGTAAACATTATAATTATTCTTACCAAAAATAAGGATTGGGAATTAGGAAATGACTATGTGTATTTATTGTTTTTAAAAATCTAATAAACCTTAAACCAGGACTCTTTTCTTTCTTTTTTGAAATTCAACTTGAACAATTTTAAAACAAAACAAATGCATAATGTTCTTTTAGCGCCCAATCATTTACCCTATACTTAAAATTTCCAAGTTAGATACGTATTTGTTTATTTTGGCCCCGTATAATGCGAAAACTGCAACCCTCCGTAATGTGCTTAGATCATAAAAATCTACATGAAATAGGCTTTCCGAATCTGAAATGCTCGTCAAAATCCGTCACTTCGTTTTTGAGATAGCATTTTAAAAACGTTGTTGCCAAAATTTGATGTTTAGTAGTGTATCTAAGGCCAAAGGACTTTAATCCGAAAAATGGCAAAAATGTCCAGAGATATTGTTATTACCTTGGTAACAACCTATATTGTAATGCCTAAAAAAATTTACTGCTGAAATGGCACACACACAAACTTTTTGATTTTTCGCATGACTTTATTGATCACCATATCATGATAATGTCAATGCTACTGAAAATTTATGGTATGCGGTTTAATCCCAAAAAAACGCGCTTTCAAAATCCGCAAACCACGTTCAAAAAACTTTATTTTTAAAAAGTTACAGCAGTTTGAAAATAAGGCTAAAAATTTAATGGACCGAACTTTATGTTGACCAGTTTATTTAGATATTTTAAGAATTATCACTACATTTATATGCGATACAGGTACATGATATTTCATTGGCATATGAAAGGCTCAAGTGAAAATAAAATACTGGCACCATCCTACCACGTTCGATAAAGATTGGAATTAATACCAACTTTGATATTTTAAGTTAAGTCTACGTTTTAGACCATTCAGATTTTGTAAGGGTTTAAATTCATAAAACTGTATTAGTTCCAACGTCAGCATAAGTGTTCATAGTATCCATCCTGACGTTTGCTAGTGTTTCTTCGTCATCTAAAGTTACGTCGAGATTTAATTGCTCAGAATTTGCTTGTCTCATTAATGAAGCGAATTCCCTTAGTTCTGAGTTGAAAGCATTCGAATAAAGGTGCAAATTTATCTTTAGTCTTTTAGCTGAAATCAGCCCATTTTTATTTGTAGTCAGTAGAAGGTGTTGCATTCTTTATCATAAGTAGTATATTTAAAGCGATGTTTCATTCCCTTATTCTGTAAATATTTTTTTAGAATCGTCCAGGTCTACTTCTTCCATGGCTGATAGTTAACTGGGTATGTTTAGCAGTCCAGTTAGTGACAGCAATAATATATGCCTTCGGGCTTCCAAATGTGGAACAAATCGTGGGAAATCTTATAACTATACGTACGTATTTTTGAAATATGATTAGATTAAAAATATATATGCGTCAATTGAAGGGGAACTCATCTACAGTGATTCCACCATCCACAACTCTTTCGTATAGATCAATATGTCAGTTAATATGAGATAATAATCAGTTGGTAGTAGTTGTCGGGGAAACGCCCAAATAAGTGTATTAACTTGTCGTTTTTAACCGTTTAATTTTCTGATAACACCCTGTATGTTCGTAGTATGATTGAGCCAAAATTAAAACCAAAATACATTTATTTTACCGCAGGTAAACATCAATTTGTGCATTTAAAGCATCATAATTCAATTACTCCTTAGTCCGTACCTGGATTGTCTGTACATTGCATTATAAATTAAAAATATTTTTAATCGTTTGAAATTTAATATATCTTTGTCTTCGTCAATGTTATGTAAACAACATCATATCAAATAAAGAAAGAGCATTTTTACCCTCTCAAATGCGTTAATGGGATCGTCCATACATTTCCCGCTTTTGTCTCCACTTCTGCAAAAAATGAATCAAATGCAGTACAAGTATTCATACGTAAAATATCTGCCTCGTCGTAGCCCTGTTGACTTCAAGATATTAGACCTTTTTCTCATTTTGAAAATATCTCGTGTACTCTGCGTTCCCCTTTTTCAAGCTAGATTAGGAACTCCGTTGAGCGTTTTATACGCATTTTCTCAAGACGTACAAGCTGTAGCGTCTTTCCCATTCGTGCTGATTGAAGTAGTTGAAATAGCAGTTGAAAATGTGTTGTAATGAAACAGATCGATTCCTATACTCAAGACTAGAATCAAGATTTCCAAGTCTTATATCCCTGGTGAAGTTAAGTTGATAGAATTGCAGAAGAAGCAAAGTAACAAGGCATTGAGCGTGCACGGAGAAACTGATATTTGAAATAGAAGAAAGTTTGATTAAATTCAGTAAAGAAAAGAGTCCGTGTTAATTTTAAATAATATTTAAATAATCATGAAATTTTGTTAGATACCAATAGTTAATCTGATTTTAAGTATTTACTTTTATGTGTGAGAGGATGAAAGTAGTTATAATTTTAAATATTGATCACAAATAATGCAAAATAAATCCTGCATTATTAAAGTACCTAAGACCTTTAAGTAAAAATATAATACATGCTTCAATTCACACCCTATGAATGAAATCTCACCTACCTCTTTAATACAATTCGCTAACTAAGGTGGTCAATTATAAAGTTAATTACCAACTCCTAATTGTTTATACCGACCAGTAGTGATCAAAGGAAACAACTTTTAAGTGAGACATTTCTCTATTGGGTATACCCGAAAATAGCCAATACAATTTAAAATGCTTTAGTTAATTTTTCGGAACACCCTGTTGAAAACAAGGGCTCTTCGTATTTTAATATTGTTCCGTCTGCACTCTAGAATATTATATTATCAAAATAATTTAACAGATTTGAACTTAAGTGCTTTATACTTTTTCGTCTTTTTTGAGACACCCTCTGCAATGACAAACACATGGTTTATTCTAAAGATGATTCGTTTGCTTCCAGGATTAGATTTTTCAACATTCAGGAAGATCCAGCCTAATTTTATCGTAACTGCCATATTAATTTGGACGCCATGTATAGACCATAGGGTGCTCGTTAAAATACACGCCTCTACTAAATATTGTTACGTTTTTCCGCGGGTTTGTGACAAAATTACAACTTTTACCACTTTGACATAATGCTCTCTTTATTCTTTATCACTGAACTCAATTGAAGACACTAAACTACTCTTATAACTTTGCAACTAATAGATCTTTACAATACAGCACTCAATTATTATAACACGCGTGTAACGATGTCGATTCTGCAATCAGCGAGGGCTTTGACTATTCTATGGTGGTCTACTGTGTCAAAAGCTTTTTCGTAGTCTACGAAAACGAGGACCAAACGCTTCTTGTACTATAGGCATTTTTCAATAAGGATTTTTATTGTGTGGAGGTGATCATTGGTGCCATATGCCTTACGGAACTCTATCTATTCATTTGGTTGATACAGATCGAACTTCGTTGTCAGTCTTTTCGTGATGATCCTCATAAACAGCTTATAAATCTGCGAGAGTAAACTGATTGGCCTATAGTTTTGTATTTGGGCTATATCTCCCTTCTTGTGGAGTAATATTATAATAGCCTTGTCCCACTGTTCAGGTGATGTAGTATTCCTCAGGCAAGCATTATATAGTTTGCACAGTATGTTTAGTAGTGCTGTGCCTCCCATTTTGATATTTTCAATGCTAATTTCGTCGTTTCCTAGCGATTTATTTTTCTCCATGTCCTTCAAGCTGTTATTAATTTCGTCTGGGGTGATATCCGGATATCATCTGATTCCTGGTTTTGTACTTTGGGAATATTGGTGTTGCCCTTTATTACTGTTGTTTTCTTGCAAAGGGCCACATAAAATTTTCGTACAAATTTCAAAATTCCTTGTTTATTGGTCGTGGTTTGTCCAGTCCTGCCAGGCGTCCTTCATGGAAGGGGGGGGGGGGGGGGGGGGGGGGGGGGGGGGAAACTTGTGGGGAATTTATGGGGGGGCCCCGGGGGAACTTTTTTGGGGGCCCGGGGGGGGGGGGGGGGGTTAGTTTGGGTTAGTTTGTTTCTTGCAATCGGACATCTTTTTCCTCACTCCTTTCGTTCCCTTGTTCTTCTCTATAACCTTCATTATTTCGTTAGTGTTGTGTAGTCTCTAACAATTCCCCCTTTTACCTTTTATTTCTCAAATTTTATTTCGATTTTAATTGAAATTATTTGTATAAGTAAAAGTAAAAGTAAAAGTTAAATGTTCCTTGAGTTACCCTGTCGCTGCTCACATACGTCTTATTGCGGTGGGCCTAGGGGTGTGAGTTCGAATTTTGAAAATTTAAATTTATGGGCGCCAGGTCCAGAGCAGACCAAAAGATAAGAAAAGATAAGTTAAGTTGATCGAAAGATAAGAAAAGGTAAGTTAAATTGACCAAAATATAGGAAAAGATAAGTTAAATCGACCGCTAGTATGAGCTATATTATCTATATGAGGCGCAAGAAATAAAAGATACAATTTCCTGATTATTTTTAATAATAACCTTCGACTCAATTATCACATTTCCTTCAAACTACAGTGAAGCATTTAATACCCTGTAGAGGTCAAAAACAAATTCAACATATATCAATCTGAATTGATTCGAGAAAATCCTATAATTAAATCGCTAACTTGGATAATACCTCTTTGCAAACAGTGCAACTGCAAATCTGCAGACGAAATTGTCTTTATGACCCTAATTAAAATTAATGATCCTGATAAGCTAATAGCCCTTAAGTTATAATCAGTCCACTAATAAGTCAAGAAACTTCGCTACAAAATTAACCAA